>JAQNCB010000010.1:11438367-11450081 GCA_030068295.1 Euristhmus nudiceps | reverse complement strand
ACACTGACAGCTTAAAGAAGTCATCTCTAGATCCTTCAGTTTAGCTTTAAATTCGTTTAGGGTAACTAGACAATCCAGTTTAAACACATTTTGCACGTTGTTCCATGCCATAGGAGCTGAGTAAGCAAAGGCTTTTTCCCAAACTCAGTACGGACATTGTTATGTATTATATATATATAAAAAAAATTAGTTCTGTAAGCATTCTGTCCAGATATGGGCAGTGTGCACAGTGAGAATAAATTAGCAATTATTTACATGATATGATACAATATATAGATGTTCTATATAGATGCTTTATATTACCATACAGATGACCTACAAACATACAGTATGTATATATGTAATATGGACAAATATACAGATGTGGTGGTGGCACGGTGGTACAGTGGTGCACGTTCGCCTCACAGCAAGAAGGCCTGGGTTCGATTCCCAGCATGGGCGTTTCTGTGTGGAGTTTGCATGTGCTTGCGTGGGTTTCCTCCGGGTACTCTGGTTTCCACCCACAGTCTAAAAACATCCACAGTAATTGGCTTTTCCAAATTGCCCCTTGGTGTGAATGTGAGTGTGAATGGTTGTGTGAGTGTTGGCCCTTCTATGGCCTGGCGAGCTGTCCAGGGTGTGCACCACCCACGCCTGGAGCTGGTTGAGATGGGCGCCAGCCTATCACTCTAATAAGATTAAGCGGTTCAGAGAATGTATGAATGAATGCAGACGTGGTATATCTGATGGATGATATGAATTTAGGACGCTGGGTGTCAGCCACAGGCTGCACTCGACTCGCTGGAGTTATTCCGGTCAGAGCCGGCAGAGCTGAGGTGATGTTCCCCTCCCCTCCACTGTGCGGCGGCCGGCCATGTTACCTCGCGCTGTTCCGGTATTCCGCACTTTATCCAGCAGCCCGAACTGACGCTCTTCTCACTCGCTGACGGAAGAAAGCGACCGAAACACTGCGAGTAATGGATTTGATTTTACAACCCGACGACTTTGGACGTTACCTGGAACAATAGATTAGTTGTTGAGTGCCTCATAGGTTGTTTTATTCACCGGGTAGAGACTGGACTCGTATCTGGGTGGACTGTGGAGGAATCTGAGTTTTTAGGGGGATTTGCTCGGCTGAAGACTGGCTGGATGGATGGACGGATGGCGAGCTAACAGTTGCTAGTGCTTGTCTGTATTGGGTTAGCTGGTTCAGTTCTGCGGTACTCCTCTGTAGTTCAAGTCTTACATTGCGCTTTAATCGACCACATAACCTCTGACGTTGATTTCCGACCGGTATCGGCTTCGTTTCGGCTCGTGTTGAGTTGTTGTTGTTGTTGTTGTTGTTGTTGTTGTTGTTGTTGTTGTTTTCCCTCAGCGACTGTCAAGTTGAGGTGAGCTAGCTGGCTAGCTAACACTACCTGAGCTTCGTTCGGCTTGATATACTTGATTTTAATCGTTGATAAACCAGTAAAATATTTATTTTAAAAGCTTCCACATCATATTTCTTTGTTAATATTTCCGTTTGTTAAATAATTGGTGCTGTAATCGTGTTGGATATGTTTTTAAACATACTGAAGTCAGCTTTCATTCCGTCTTCTTTCTTAAATCTAAATAATTAGCTTAGTAAGTTTACCATAAAAAACCTCCGCAAAATAAAAAAAAACATCGGAACGTTTTATAAACACCCAGCAACAGTTTAAACAGTGTATATTTTTAAATAATAACCTCCTACACGGTTGGCATGGACACGTAGTTGTAACTGATGTGGGGCTCGACTTGTTGATGTGTGTCTGCGTGGCTAACCCGCGTTAGCTGCCTATTTCACATCCCCGAACCACAAATATCACCCAGACACAGTTATTAAAATCTTTTCCTTCTCTCGGACACATTTCTCAAAACTTCTGGCAAATGTCAACCCGGAATCAAGGATTAGGAGCCATTGAACATTCATCGGGACAGGTGAGAATTAAAGCTAAATATAAACATTTCCTTCATATATCTCACAGGTGACCTTGTTTACTCTGCAGTTTGTGGTAATCATCTTAGAATACATTAAGGATTTTTTTTTAAACCGAGAATTTGTTTCTGTTCGTTATATCTCAAATGTTAGAAAACAATATTAAATGATCCCTTCGATCCACATAATGTGTGTGTATATATGTTTAACCATAACTGAAACCAATGTACTGACTGAGGAACTAACCCCAGTTACTGAAAATCACACCAGATAACACCTCTTTTGGGCTGATAAACAGGTGCCACAGCAATAGGGATTCATTCATTCATTCATTTTCTAAACCGCTTAATCCTGGTTAGGGTCACGGGAAGGCTGGCGCCCATCTCAGCCGACCCTGGACAGCTTGCCAGGTCATCTCAGGGTAGAAACCCCCTGTCGGCTATGCAGCTACTCTTAACGAAAGTCAGCAATGGTTCTTTTACATCCCTCTCACCACAGACAGTGAGAGACATGGCTGGCCTGTGATAACCCAGTTATCTGCACTGGGGAGACAGCAGTGACAACTGTTGACAGTGGGCTTTGAAACCCCAACCTTGGGATCGGTAATCCAGCAGCCACCGCTGCCCAGCTATAGGGGTATTTTCTGTCATTTGTTTTGCTAATAAACAAAAGAACTAAGTCTTTCTGGCTTCCTATGGTTTAACCGCATTACTCAGAATGAAACTGCAGTACACATGTCTATCTCCTGTCATTTTTCTTCAGTCATATTACAACACTATAAACTCTGAGACTCTCAGCATTTCCTGTATGGAGTTTGAACTACAGGAAGAAGGAGGAGAATTTCTGTGCTCACTGATTATTAACTTTCATACGCCTGACTGAATAGTGTCTAATGAGAGCCATGAGTTATGGAGTATCACAGTTCAGTGATTTAATGAAACTGGAGCTGCAGGCTTTTTTTTTTTCCTCCCTTATTTCCTGGAATCCCACACAAGGAGCTCTCACTCCCACAGAAAACTCGTCTTAAGCGTCTTCTTTCGGAGGTTCAGGGTGAGAATGATGAGTCAGCTTGGTGTTAATCACGCCACTGAAACGTGGGTGAGCCTCAGCTCCATAAGAACCGTGAACTAGCGTGGCAGGCATCTATGATTGATGCGCTGAACTTCATTGTTGTAGCGTTCACACCTGAATCACATGGCTCCTTTTGTACGTGTAGGCAGGACACAAGTTTGAACATGTACCCAAAACTTTTGTAATGAACGTTTGATTTTTAAAAAAATTTGTATATAGATACTGAAATGTATTATCGTGTGTATTCTATACACTGATCCAACAATAATCATGTACGCCTGACATGCTGTTGTGTGAAAGAATGTGTGTCAGGGTGTGGGGTGGGGGGTTGGATTGTTAGCTTCCACTGTAATTATTCCGATGTAATCACATCTCACTTGGAGTTGAACCATTCAATTTTGGTTCGAGCCTAAGGATAAACTGCTGGTGGTTTCACTTCAGCTGGATGTACATTTGCTCCCCAAATTACCTCCGTTCTGCTCTTCTAATGGTTGCACAGATAATTTAACATAGTTGTTGTAAATTAAAATTAACTGCCATCCTATAGTCCTATCCTAGATGTTTGATTTCTGCCGTATGTGCCTTTTGGATTTATAGAGAATGATGTCGCTGACAGGGGAAGTAGGGTTTAAATGAATCAGTTTAGTATTGTACATAAGTAAAGAATAACACTAAGGTCTCAGATAGATGTTTGACACATGAGAATCATGGCTGAGACTACCATAGCCATTATGGTGTATTTTGGATGAGGTCTCTGATAAATATAGGCTGAGGAAAAAGAGGTGGTCACTTTTGGGGGGAGAAAAATTGATCTGGTGTGTCATCCATGGCAAATTTCAGCATCATCTTTTTTTGGGGGAATGTAAGCTACCCCCTCCAGGTTCTTAAGGTAGCGCTCCGGTTCTCAACTATTCCGACGGAGGTGCCCCAGAGGGCCTGTCACAATACCACCACCCCCCCCATGAAGTATTGCCTTCCTTATCACACAAATACCACCGACCAGGGAGGGGCGAAAGCATGCACATGCCCCCTCCGTGACATGTAATGCTAGCCACCTGCCTCTTTTTTCGAACTGCAACACCATGCGTATTTTGGGAACAATTTAACACATGTACCCTCATACGAAAGAGCTCGCAGATGCCCTTGATTGGCTGGTGATCGCTGTGAGTGACAGGGAAGTCAGCATATGCTGTCCCAACTCTCCATGAGAGCTCGGCCAACTAGCTCCCGTGGACTCCCGACACGGATGGCTGTGGCATTAAACCGGATTCCATCCTGTGATCTCCGGGTTAATAGTCGTGCACCTTGTCAATGAGCCCTCAATATCCTTTTTGTTAGGCAATATGTTTCCTCAGAAACAATCATCGTTAATGAACTGTCAGTTTTATAAAAAATAAATAAATAAATAAACAAAACCAATTTTTATGTACTTGGATTGCCAAATCGAGCTGTAATCTATTGTACTCACCTTTGTTCTTCCTCTGTGTCATTCAGTCGACACGGGAGAGATAAGTGTAAAGAGAATGAGGTGTTGCTTTCAGTGTAGTATTTCTTACATAAAAAATTATAAGTTATTTACCACAATTAACCAGAGCAAGGAAAATTACCATGAATAATTGTTCGATGTGATGATTTAATTAACCAATAATCTGATTACCTAGAATACTTGTGGTATAATGCTGGTTGACCGTCAGAATGCAAAAAGTTGACTGCTGTCATCTACCATGTAATACTTCCGGCTGTGTGAGAAAGCTCTTTTCTTTTCAAAGATATGGTTAAACATCCCATTCCAGATTTTGTGCCTTCTTTGCTGTTATATTCACTCCAACTCTTTTGAGGAGGCTTTCAACTTGATTTTGACCCCCTGAGATCTTGGCAAGCATGGACCTTGCTTTGCTTTGTGCACTTGGATATTATTGTGCTGTGCCATGCCATGTTTTGGGCCCCCGACGTGCCAGTGACGGGAACTTGTAATGCTATGGCATTCAGAAACATCCCATATAAGGATTTCCAAGTTTGTGGGAGTGGTTTTGTGAAGGTCAGGTATCAACAAGCCACAGTTTATATCACTCGAGGAAAGAGTTATGGGTTTGAAAACCTGCTGAAATATTTTATGATGGTTCAATTGCTTTTTCCCGGGTGCATAATGGTAGATTATGTAACTGTCAGATGACATTTAAGTCATGATGGTGTTCATAAAGTATCACTCAAGCAGCTTCACTTTGGTTAATCACATTTTTGGGTGCTGGCTGCTGTGGTGATAAATAGGATTAACCAATCAGGATCATGCATCTTTCCTGTAGATGGGGTTTTATAGGGTAAGGGTCATTTCCGCTGTATTGCTAGCCATGCTGTTTTACTTGTTTTTAATGGAGTGGGCGTATAAGTGTTTTAATTAATTAATTAATTAATTAATTAATTAATTAAACTTTTGACATTATTTATATGGTGAGAGTGGGTCAGGTTACGTTGTTTCTGTCATGTGTATTAATATAATTGATCAGTTCGTGTGAAGTTTATAATTAGTATATGTTCTTTATATACGTTACGTACTGAAATTTATTTCTGTGTTTCTGATATACAAAGCCTAGCAGTTTGTGCAGGGCAAGAACTAAAAATCTGAATGTATACCGGCCTCAGCCAGTGTGGCTGTATAAATAGTAAATATAAGAAAAGCAAAATATCAACCAGACAGTTGTAAGTGCAGTTGAGCTCCTGAATGAATTAAGTTGTGGTTGGAGCACCAAGTGGGAAAAATTATACAAGTACAACCATCACATGAGCAATTTTGAACATATTGAATCATTTGGGTTTGGCCCTCTTATGCCTATGGTTTTATTCTAATGATAATAATGACTAGAAATTAGTGTTAAAGTACAGAAGGGGCTGTGTGACAGTTGTTTGAAGGAAGTGGCCTCAGTGACATGTTATGTAATGTTGTTATTAAACTAAACCTGGCAATTTATTAATTTATTAATTCATTTTCTGAACCGCTTAATCCTAATTAGGGTCTCGAGGAAGCTGGTGCCCATCTCAGCCGACCACGGGAAAGGGCAGAGTACACCCTGGACTGCTTTCGAGGCCACTGCAGCCTGGCTGTTTATGTAAATGCAAATTTGGTTTATGAAGGCGAACAGAAATACATTTACTTCATACAACCAATTTACTAGGAGACGGCGACGATATTTCAATCTTTTGAAAACAGTTCAGACCAGCAGGGTTTCAAAAGTTCATGTTGCAATCCATTCTCGCCTGTTTGATGTTTGATTAAAAACAGTTGAAAAGGTGTTTTAAAAATATAGATCAGTATTTTGGTCATTCATTGCATATTTACACAACTGTGTGGCAACTGGATTTGGGTAAAGATCACAATGCAGCTTCTTTTATGTTCTATTAATTTAGTTAGGTTGTTATAAATATTTACATAAGTTACTTAGTGTGTGATGAAGAGAAAGCAGAGCAGTTCTGGCTTTTAAGTGTACGTGTGTTCGTGTGTTTTTGTGTGTGTGTGTGTGTGTGTGTGTGTGTGTGTGTGTGTGTAAATGACTGGCTGAACTCAGAAATTTTTGAGGTTAGTCGATGCTGTTTAAAGCAGGAGTGGGATCCCGATCACAAGACACAAAATTGATAGCTAGCTTCACTTAATTTTTAGCCAGCTCTGGTTAAAACATAGACTTACTATGTTTAGGGTTGGGGGAAATTGTGTAAACTTGCTCTAGAGTAGTATCATATGATGTCACAAGACCAGTAAAATGGGGGGGGGGGGGGGAATTTCACCCTGCGGAATATGTCACTGAGCTTCCTGTTGGTCCTGTAATCATAATTTGCACTCAGCACTGTGTCAAGGATGATGGGTCAGAATTAGTGGGCAGTTTGTACGCATGCCTCATATACCAGCTCGTCTAAATACACAGCTTGACCTTGGTTCCGTCTGCCGTAAACCTTTTTCATCTGAATATAACGTTTTAATAATTATGATGTCATCAAATTCGGATGATGTAAATACAGAGAACACACAGAACTGAAACATACATGTTGGAGAAAAGTGACTGTTTTGGTTTGTCTTGTGTTTTTTTTTTTTTTTTTTTTTTTTTAAAGCCAGGGCTAGTTTGCATCTGCCTGCCTTGTAAAAGCGCAGCGTGATCTTCAATGCAGATAGACACAAACCAGTAAAGCAGCGTGCAGTGAGAGTACAGTGGAGCAGCTGAGAGGTTTTTCTCTTTCACCTGCTGAAAGAGGTCAGTAACTGTGACATCACATTGATGTGCACAATAAAGTCTTTATTGTTGTAATTCCAGTGCATAATTGAGGAAACACTGCAGAGTCACGAGCACTCATTCTGTGTTTCAGACTGCATGTTTCTGTAAAGAATACACTGGTGTTTCTGCTTAGGAATCCCACTTTTACTTTAGTGTACCTTGTGTGGTTTGGGACACAGCCTTGAATATTGTTTGACTGTGTGCTCTGACTCATGAGCTTCGGATTAATCAGGACACTGTCAGAGCATAAAGTACAGCACGTATTATGCTTAGCAGCTTTCACAGAGGGGGGAATCTATAAACCTTACACCCAGCTGCTTTACACTATAAATCATGAGCCATGACAACATTTTGTTTTCGGTGCAGTGTGGTTTGACGGTTATGTGTGAGACTGGATGTTGCCAAATAGGTCACGCTATGATCCATCATGCATGTATCAGGATTTGATATCTCACGATGCATAGCATATTGCGGTAGAACCATCACGTTAATGAGAGAAACATGTTCTCACATTTGTAGGGTAGTTTTGAATTGATTCAAACAACTGAGAAGCATAAAAGGAATACCAAGGACGAGGAATTCGACGCCCAACTTGTTTTTAATTCTGACTTTTGGACCAAGCAGATTTCACAGCTCAAGATCTCAACCTTGGCCAGGCACGATGTTTTTTAGTGTAAAGAATACAATCGCACATAATCTTTTCTGAGCCTTTATTTAGTTAACGTAGACTTGTGTTCCATGCTAGATATTTAAGTCTCTTAGTGTTACAAAGGTTTAATAATGAAACACCTTAAAAGTACAAATGTGTGTGTCAGCTGGCTACGTAAAATGCATAACAAATGCAAATAACTACGAAAATGATGGCTTCTAAACTGCTTTGGTGATGACGCAGTTGACAAATGAACTAATCCAGTTGGCTCTTGTGTATGACCATCTCTCATGTGTTGGGAAACTTACGGACTCAGAGCTCTTGCATGGATTGTTCCTTCCAAAACATTCCGTAATAGAAAACTTCACCATGTCAAAGATAATACATCTCTCTGTCTTTCGTTTTCTTTTTTTTTTAAACTGCACAGTTTCTTTGGTTCTGTTCATTTTTAAGCTTTGAGTATGCAGGGTGTTCACCATACAAACCCATTTGAATCAACAGTTACTAGAGATGGGGTAAAAAAAACTATTGATTGTTATTTACCATGATTATTTTTCTGGTATCGTCAAAGTGGCTCCAAAGCCCTTGTTTTCATTCATTCGTTCATTTTCAGAACTGCTTAATCCTAATTGGGGTCACGGGATGGCTGGCACCCAACTCGGCCAACTCTGGGCGAGGGCAGAGTACACCTTAGACAGCTCACCAGGCCATTGCAGGGCAGAAACACACTGAAAGCAATCCAGTGGTGTACTCTTTACGAATGACGGCATTGATTCTTTTATATGCCTCTCACTACAGACAGGGAAAGACATGGATGGCCTCTTATAACCCAGTTCGCTGCACTGGGGGGATAGTGACAACCCGGTGATAGTGGGGCTTGTATCCCTAACCTTCGGATCAGTAAAGACCCTCTGACACTTGCATGAATTTGTGGCACGCGTTGCCACGGCTTAAGTCATGCCGCATTGGCACAACGAGATTGCACAATCCCGGAGGGCGGTGTCTTAGTATTATTATTATTATTATTATTATTATTATTATTATTATTGCTTCTGTCGTTTTGTTGTTGTTTTTATTGTAATTATAAAACTATTATTTTGTCAATTATTTTACTTATAGAATTTTAGTTATTATGTTCATTAAAATTCAAGATGGTATAAATAATCGTAAAATAATTGTGCATCTGTTTATTTTAAATTATTTAATATACTCAGTGTAAATATGTTTATAATATAAATTATTTAGAAATTGAACATTAAAACTTCACAGGGTTCATTTAACTTTTATAAGCAAATTTATTTTATTGTAGGAACACACAATGTGATAACATGGAGTGTAGAAATGTAAAGAACTGTCATATGTTTATTCATCACATCAGCGAGCAGGAGAAAAGAATAGAAGGAAAGAGAGAGAGGGAGAAGAAAGAGGATACTCTTATAAAGCCTACTCTGCTGTCCTCTTCGTGTCTGGTTTGTTTTAGACATGTTTTCTCTTCGCTGGCGATCTCTCATGCCGGAAAGCACATTGGAACTATGGTGTGCAGCAAGTGACATTCCGCTCAGAAAACGTAATTGTCACTGCAACGTCCCGACGAGTTCTGCCACTGCAACGCATACTTCGTGCCTACTTCACGCATCCCCCGCATCGTCCCGACGCGTTCACGAACAGTGCCCATATTTCACAACCCGGTCACGAAATTTATTCGTGACCAAGATTTTGAACATTTCAAAATTCTCGTCCCAACATGGCACGCGGTTCATGACGGGTGCACGCACACATCACGCTGGTTTGCGACTAGTTAGCGCATTGGCACGGCTCAAGCCGTGGCAATGCGTGCCACAAATTCGTGCAAGTGTCAGAGGGCCTTTAGCCAGCACCCTACCCCCAGGCCACCACTGCTGGCCCCTATTTTAAACATGATGGATAACAGTAGTCTGATTAATATTAGTAGTGTTTTTAAACAAAATATTTTTATGATATATTTTATGTCATATATTTTTTTGAATGCATTTTATGAATGCATAAATTTGGTTTATGAAGGCTAACAGAAATTTATTTGGTTCATATAACCGGTTTACTTGGACTTTGAATTCTTTTGTATTAGAGTCTTTGGAAAACTGTTCAGCCCAATGAGATGCAAGTTGCAATCCAGGTTAGGTTAAAAGTTTTTGATTTGTAAGTTGAAAGGCAAATCAACAAATATAAATTAGTACTTTTGGACATTCATTGCATAATCACACCACTTTTTGGCAGCTGAATTGGGTAAAAATCCTGATATGCAGTGATGCATGTTGTGGACTGTGTGACTTCCACAGTATTATACCTGAATAAATAAATAATTATTCACCAAAGCTGAGGTGGGTCCAGTGAGATTGAGGAGAATAACAGTTTTGTTTTAGTGTATACTACATGGGAACATTAGAACGCAAACTAAAGAAAGATTTTTATATCTTATTTAAATTTTTTTAATAGATCCGGGAAGGATATGGAATGTTGATATGGACTGTTGAGGGGTTATGGTCAATTGAGCGACATCCACCAATCCTGAAGTGCATAATTATTTTGGCTTATCCAACTGGCACATTAGCCAAAAAAGCACACTAAAGAGTTTTTATGATTTATTTCTTATATTTTTATATCATAACAGATGCATGAACCCTGCAGGCGAGGTCATAGTATCTCTTTAAATATTTAGAAAGGTTTTAGTATCTACTCCATGGAAACAATAAAGAAACACAAACCAATTTCTTAATTTTTATTTATTTATTATTATTTTTATTATTTTTATTTTTTTTTATATTTTTTTAAAACATTTTTTGAAAGCATGATAATGTTGAGGCCAACTGCTCGAAATGGTCGTGACAAACATTGTCTGTTGTTTAAAGCCCCCGGTAGTGGACCAATTAGAATGCACCATTCTCATGTAATGTGTATATCAAGGCCTATTATGATAGTGACCTGAAAATCACCAGAGACTATTGAACATGAAGAAATACAGTACCTTTTTAAGTGGACAGAGAGACCTGCGTCGTTCTTGTCAGCAGTTTCTGTGGCTGATGATCATGATGTCAGTTAAGACAATTACTGATGGAGTAAACACAGGGTTTGGAGCAGAGGTTATTAGCTGTAAATCTAAATCTCTTTATTCCCCTACCCTGTAGTGTGTGTGTGTGTGTGTGTGTGTGTGTGTGTGTGTGTGTGTGTGTGTGTGTGTGTGTTAGTTAGAGAATAAGAGACACTACAGAATTTAAGAGTCGCACATTTCAAATACTGGATTCAGCTGACGGGCTAATCAGCAAGGCCTTAGTGGGGTGAATTTGGTCAGTTAGATATGACGAAACACAAATCGCTGGAGAGACGTTTACATGTCTAGTCGAACCGCACAAAGAATAAAAGTATTGGCAACAGCATTATTCCTTCTTACAAGTAAAAAAAAAAAAAAAGCAAATATGCCGCTCAATTTTTATTGAGTTTATTCCAATAGAAATGAATGAAACCTGTTTGCTGTGAAACGTCTGGAATTGAGCTTTTGTCACCAGAACTTTGAGTGCTTATCTATCAGCCTGTTCATGCATATTTGAGTGTCGCTTGAAGAGTGTACATACACGTTTGCCAGCTACTGGCAGCCAGTCATACAGCTTAGAAGTACATGCTAATTTGCATACTTTACTCAACCACATGCGCACACACCCCACTGAACCAAGGTCAGAATGAAACGCAGTGGTATGGCTCAGGCTGATTTGAGGAACAGAAAGACACTACACACACACACACACACACACACACACACACACACACA
>JAQNCB010000010.1:11421457-11433120 GCA_030068295.1 Euristhmus nudiceps | reverse complement strand
GTGTGTGTGTGTGTGTGTGTGTGTGTGTGTGTGTGTGTGTGTGTGTGTGTGTGTGTGTGTGTGTCTGTGTGTGTGCGCGCTGTTTACGATTGTGTGCGCTCACTTTGGATGAGTTAAATGCAGAGGCAATAATTTCTCTTATGGGATTAATACAGTATTCATTCATTCATTTTTCAAATCGATTATTCATAATTAGGGTTGTGGGGAGGCTGGCGCCCATCTCAGCCAACTCTGGGCAAGGGCAGAGTACACCCTGGCTAGCTCGCCAGGCCATTGCAGGGCAGAAACACGCTGACAGCTATGCAGCTTACTCTTGACGAACATCAGCAATGGTTCTTTTACATGCCTCTCACCATCAACAGTGAGAGACATGGCCGGCCTTTGATAACCCAGTTAGCGGCTCTGGGGGATTAATACAGTATATCAAAATTAAAAAAGAATTGTACAAATATCTTTTCAAAAAATACCATGAAGCTAAATGTTTGCATCCGACTGTGTATTGAACTCAAAGTCTGAACCCCGCCTTCCACCCAGACATCACCTTACACTCCGGGCTGCCTTGTCTGGTCCATGGGTTATCATCAGGCCATATTTCTTAGGCCTCTGGTCTCTAAGTAGCCTGGACAATGTATGATCAAGCCCTGGATATGCCAGTAAAAATGGCAATAGCCTTGGTTCACCCTAGCCCACTCAACTCTGGTGGGATAGTGAGTAAGCATCTAATGTGTGCACGGTGTTCTCTGAATGAGGCAGGAATACACCCAAAAGACCACCAGTGATCCATCACCACCTTGCCCAGTATAAAATGGCGATTTAAGTATGAGTGATATGCCTGCGCCTTACGTCTTTATCGGGATGCTATCTGTGCATTTAGCGAGCTGTAAATAAAGAGCCAATATTCCCTTTTCCTCTTATAGCACAGTGGTAGGAGTATTTCAACATCAGTGAAATGAGCGTTGTTTACTCATATGAAGCTTAACACTGGATAAACAATACTGGATAAACAATACACATACACCACACACCAGTCAGAAGTCTGGGTTTCGTTTTGTCCTGTAGAATTGTCTGTCATCAAGATTAGTTTTGTTTGGAAGCTGTTGACAGTTTGCTGAAAGAGGATGAGATAAAAAAAATAGGTGGAAGGGGTGTGAAGAAGTGAAGAGGAGAGAAGTTGGGGGGGGGGGGGGGGGGTGAGAAGTAAAGATGGTCCAGCTGCTGTCTATTTGTGTTGTTGATTTGTCACGAGACTCAGGTGGCTATAAGACTGTGGTACTTCTATTCCAACCCGTTACCTGCACACTGTGTGCGCCGTCCTTGTTCAGCCATCTGTTCGTTTATTTCTCAAGCTATTTCCTCTTAGAAGTCATTGCTGTGTGGTTGTCGGCCCATGGAGATGATTTGGATCGAACAAACAAATAAATAAAAATAATTTGATGTTTTTTATTTCCCCCTCAGTGTCTTGTTGACAACTTTGTTTCTGTAGTCACATTGAAGTGTGTTGAAAGCTTGTGTTGGTGAGTAGGTGGTGTGTGTGTGTGTGTGTGTTTTTTTATAAATACTGCGTCTTCGTGACTGTGTGTGTGAGAGAGAGAGCATGCACAAGAATGCGGGACCACTACATTTGTGTATTCTCTACCTGTTTGACTGCGGGGGCACAATTGTGGTGAAAGGAGAGTGAGTGCATGAATGACCGATTCTTTAAGAACATAAAGAAAAGAGAACACATAGAAAGGACTGCTGCAGTGAACGACAGATTGCCATGGCAACACAGCAATCAAAAACCAGAGCCTCTTATTTATTTATTTATTTATTTATTTATTTTTATTTATTTATTTTTTTTCCCCTTTTTTTTCCCCCGAAGGAAATGCTAGATTGGGGTGTGTGTGTGTGTGTGTGTGTGTGTGTGTGTGTGTGTGTGTGAGTGTATCAGTGTCAATGTATCAGGTTTCCTTGGATTTCTGTCGACACACTCATGAACACACCAAGTCAAGTTTTCACGGAAGCTGTGGTGAAAAGGTCACTCACTGCGGTAGGAAACCGTCAGTCCATGTGGGTCTGTGTGAGCGAGAGAGAGAGACGTGGTGTTTATTGGACAAGTACGTCCTATTCACGGTCGAGTAACAGTGTCGCAGCTTTCACAAACTCCTCACTTGTGACAGATGCTACTGTAAACCAAGTGTCAAAGCTCAGTCCAAATCAGTAATAAAGCCTCCGGGTCCTGTGGTGAGAAACGAGCTGTTCATTCAGACATGAGTGTGTAAAGCATATAGAGAAAAGTGGAAGACAACACTATTTTTGTGAGGGTGTGAGTCAGTCAGTGTGAGCGTACTATCTGGATGATGTAATGGTAGTTCCACCCATACCAGGCTGCTTTTGTATCAGCTGTGTGAGGTCATGCTCATAAGCACCCCCCAACACACACACACACACACACACACACACACACACACACACACAAACACACACACGCACACATGCATGCGTATTTTATACCAAGGTCTGCAAGCTAAACATCTACAATGTACACTAAACTGTACAGCCTCTGTGTGAGGGAGAGGTGACCTTTGAAGCTTGACTCCTTTTCTTTATGCCAGTCAGCACCCTGTTAGCTTCTCCTCTTTCCGTGCCTTTGCCTTTGACCTCATTCTGAATTTACATCAAAAACATGTTTATGAAAGCGAACATGTTTAGGATCATGGTGCTACTGCTGAGGTATATATGGCCTAGCCGATCCGCTAAACATTTCTAATGTGCTCCAGATTAAAAATGCGGACACAGTGTACAGGCCCATACTTCTCAAGTGTGCTTCTGTGTGATATCAGGATGTTAAGTGCGCTCTTTAGACTTTGGACAAGGTTGGTCTCTGAAGATGGGGCAATCTTTGACCGGAGTGCGTTCTCTGATATTGTATTTGAACAGCTTGCAATTATTTGTTACAGGCATGTGGTGTGATTACAGAACTTTTAATGAAATGCGAATGTGAGAAGACGTTTTTACTTAATCCAAATATTCTATCTGTCAATCAGGGACCATTGTATGCTTGTATTATACATTCGCTCATGTGTGTAATTGTTTACATTTATATTAGCAAAAACCATAAACAGGATCTTTATTAGCACGAAATTATGGCGGAGTGGTGGCACAAGTGGATAAGTGCTGCATTGATATGTTAGTTTCTTATAGTTCAGTGGTGGTTTAGTGATTAAAGTGAAGGGTTACTGATCTGAAGGGCAGCGATTCAATCCTGACTGTCACCACTGTTGGGCCCTTGAGCAAGGCCCTTACCCCTTTTTATATTAATTTGTTTTCTGAACTGCTTAATCCTAATCAAGGTCATGGAGAGGCTGACGCCCATCTCAGCCGACTCCAGGTGAGGGCGGGGTACACCCTGGATAGCTTGCCAGGCCATCGCAGGGCCAACACTCGCACAGCCACTCACACTCACACCTAAGTACAATGTGGAACAGCCAATCAGTCTACTGTGCATGTTTTTGGACTGTGGGAAGAAACTGGAGTACCCGGAGGAAACCCACGCAAGAACGGGGAGAGCGTACAAACTCCACACAGAAACGCCCGAGCCAGGAATCGAACCCAGGCTTTCTTGCTGTGAAGCGGATGTGCTAATCAATCACTACGCCATCGTGCCACCCCTTAACCATTTTCAGTTGTATAAAAAATAAAAGATAATTCTAAGTTGCTTTGGATTTAATTGGAAAAAATATGAAACTTGTTGAGCGGTTTATTTAATATCACGGCTATAACTTGGTCACACATTAATCTTTTCTGTCAGATTGCAGTTTGTTCCAGGGCAATTATTTGTCAACGAGTATTATTATTATTATTATTGATTAAAAAAAATTTAATTATGTTCTTTCCCCATTTTCTCCCAGAGTTGGTCATATCCAATTCTGACACATCAGGTATTGCCTTCCCTATGACACGACCACCACTGACCAGGCAGGGGTGAAAACGTGCACACGCCCCTCTGTGACATGCAACGCTAGCCACCCACCTCTTTTCGAACTGCGGCGAATCATTTGGGAGTGGTCTCCACACTCAGAGGGAAAGCGATATCCGCTCGTATGGACGAGCTCACAGAGACGCCCATGATTGGCTGGCGATCGCTGTGAGTGACATGGGAGTGAGCGTTTGCCATTTCTCCCTCCCGTGAAGCTTGCCCAATTAGCTCCCATGGACTCCCGGTCACGGATGGCTGTGGCATTTACTTGAATTGTAACTTGCAATTTCCGGGTTAATAGTCGCGCACCTTGCCGATGCGCCTCTCGGGAGCATCGACAGGTATGATAGCTTTGATGTGCCAGTGGTTATGGTTTCGGCACCACCTCACTGGGTGAATTCACATGATTGTAAGATCTCTAACTTGAGCTTTGTGTGTCAGGACCAGCCAAGTGAGTATGAAGGAGGATCATCCTTTAAAACCAAAATGGAAGAGCTGGTCATTATTACTAGACAGTAAAACAAGTAGTTGGAGCCAGCCTGAATGATTTGGAAGAAGACAGTGAAGCTAGTTTGGGATAAACTTCAGGCAACATAAAGCATGGTACTCGTCTAGTGCATGGAAATCAAAAATTGGTTTAGTGTAACTGAAAGGAGCTGTCATGATTTTTACCCAGATTCTCTTCTTCAGCCGTTTGAGTTCTGTTGTTGGACATAGGCCCAATTGTTGCCATCTCACTCATCATGGGGAGTTTGGCCTGTACCCCATCGCGCTGGCCCAATGCGAGTTGGTGGGTTTTTCCAGTTATTAGGGGTGGGCCTAGCCTTTGCCTAAAGAGGCAAAACCTGCAACGCAGTAGTAGTGTTCTATCTCTTAGCCTTTGCCTAAAGAGGCAGCCCTACAAGACAGCAGGGGGATTTTTGATTCTGAGTTTCCTTCTCCCATCCTGAATGCTGGCTATTCTTATGGCCGGATGGGAAGCGGGCCATACAAGTAACAAGGACCAGGTCTGTCAGCAGGGAAATATACTTTGCCAGAGGGCACTTGTTGGGGAAGGTGCTACATTTCTTGCCACTTGCAGTTGCAGTTTATCGTCGTACCCAGGACGTTTTTCCCAAATTCGGCTGCCAAAAATTCACATAGATATGCAATAAATGTCCAAAATGTGAGCGCAAGTATGAGAATTTGTTAAATTGCCTTTCAAGTTGCAAATCAAAAGGGATTTCTAAAGGACCTTTAGAAGTCTTGTCAGGCTGAACTGATCACTTTTCATAAACCAAATTTGCATTGATATAAATGGCTGTGTTTTGTTTAACACCATTTTATGCTATTTAGGCTGCATTCTTGAAACACCCCTCACACAGCCCCTTGAATCCAAGAAGTACGATGATTGTGATTAGATTTCCTCAGGGTTTTTTTTGTAGATTTTTAGTGTTAAGATTGTAGTATTCCCAAAAGCTTCTGATTGTGCTGTATCATTTTGTAGCATAGTTACAGAAAAATATCTATGGCCAGAAAGTGAGCTCATAAGGTCAGGGAGCCCATCATACCGGGTTGTGTTTCCCAAAAAAATAACAACAATCATATAATCGGACAGAATAATTCAGGAAGTGTTTCATGGAATTTTTTTTTTTTTAAAGCCAACAGTAAGTGGATGTCAATGAAAAGTTAAATCTACTAACGCTATCTGACCTTCTGATTCTCAAATTAGGGATACACATTCCGAGTGTTGATTACCCCTTGTTATAATTAATTAGCTCTCACACCACTCTTTTGGCTTGCTGTTGTTTGGCCTTATACCATGCATGCACACACACACTTTCTCTCCGCCTCCCAGCATTTTTTGTTATTAACGTGGTAACTCAGAATAAGCTTCCATACAGTTGATATCTTGAAGGGTGTTTTAGGGAGCTAGGGAGTGGGTTAATATGTGTCCCTCTTGCCAGTTTCCTTTACCTCTTTAGTTCAGTTCTATTAAAAGTTTTCATAATTTGAAATGAGTCAGGGTTATCCCAGTATGGAACAAGGATGTGAAATTTAAATCCAAGGAATTTTATACAATCTCACATTGTTGTTAAAAAAGAAACTTTCTAACTACACAACAGCCTTTCGCTTGTTATTCTGCCCCTGCTGTGATCACTGGTGATGGAGGTCAGATAAAGACAAGTCATGGAATTTATTCTTTAGTACAAGCTATATAGAGGTGCACCTGTTGCTCATTTTTACAGCTCAAATGGGTAAGCTTCAAAGAAGCTAACATTATAGAGCTGATCTTGTTCCCTTTGCAAACTTAATGGTAGAAAGTCATTTGATTGCTCTGTAACATAATCTGTTCTCTCTCTCTCTCTCTCTCTCTCTCTCTCTCTCTCTCTCTCTCTCTCTCTCTCTCTCTCTCTCTCTCTCTGAAGGATGAATTAGATTAGTGGGCTCCTCTTGTGAATAGAAAGGTTAAAATATTTTCCTTTCATTCTTTCGCTAAACTGCTTAATCCTATAGGGTCGCAGAGAGGTGCAGCTCACACCGGGCGAAGGTGGGGTACACAGCTCACCATGGCAGTGCAATAAACACCTGGAGCTGATTAGCTTAACTGATGCCCTTGGACTGTGCGAGGAAACTGGAGGAAACCCACACAAGCGCAGGTAGAACATTCAACCATCTGTGTGTTACTGGTTGCAGATTGGGTTTGTTTCCTGTAAGCCTGATAATATTTAAAAATTTAAACATGGGTGCAGTTATCCCAGGGGTTCACTCACCTCCCACCGCGCTTGTTTAGAGTTCACGTCAGTGAGCAGCAACGCGTGTGCTGGGGAATAGAAATCACGCACACACGTGTTAAACACACTTTAATGCAGCTGTTGTTTTAAATGTAAATTAATTCTGGTGGTGCGCGCGCGGGCTGGTCACGTGCAACTGACCTGCGCATTGGTTGAATTCATGTTAAAGGTGGTGACGTAGAGAGAGAGGGGGAGGAACCCAAACCTCGGTCACTCCCTGTATCGGTAGGGAAGCCCCGCGCGCGCACACTCACGTGTATAAGACGACGTTTGCATTCCGGACACGGTTCTGACTGGATCATCATGGCGGTGCCGGGCCCGCTGAGCCCGCGCGAGGGTACGGTGGCCAAGAACCTGAGCCTGGAGTCACTGCAGCTCTGCGAGAGAGACGGTAAGAGAGCGCAACGCGTCAACACCGCAAGCTTTCACCTGCAGCGTCCTTTCGGTTCGAGTCCCAGCTGAACCACGGCTCGGGACTCTCTCCCCCAGACGCCTGGCGTGACATGGCCGTGTGACACGCAGCACCGTGTGCAGAGTCACCGGGAGCGAGTCGCTTCGCTGTGGATTAGTGACGCGACGGCACATGCGAACATTCCCGGGCCGTGCAAGCGCTCGGTCTGGGGTTTATTTCATTTCATTTCATTTTTTTTTTTTTTTTTAAATAGCGCTTGAATTGTGCATGTGGTTTCAGCACCATGGACAGGGCTCACTCGCTCGCGCGCTCCTGGCTGGGCGTTTTTCCTCCACAGCAGCAGCACCGTGGGGCTCATTTACAGACAGCCGTGTCGGGCGCACAGAACACCGCGTGTAGAGGCGCGTTATGGTGAACTGGGCCGGTGAATGCACCGAACCCTCCCTGTGTGAGGACCCCGAGCCCTGCAACTCACCCTGCATGCATCCACTGCAACAATGCGGGCAGTAGGAGACCGGTGTGGGTGTGTGTGCGTGTGCTGAAATGAATTCTTTCAGTACAGGGTTGCCAGGTTTTTATCTATCATAGTTTAAATTACGGGCTGCAATATTCAAGAACCAATGAGATTAAAACTACACTCGTCCACACAACTCTACCCGTCCGGAGGTGTTTACTGGACTCGCTGCTGTTGGTTCTGGGATTTTCAGACACCTTTGTAGTCTGTCACCCTCCCTCTGTTCCTCCGCCTCCTCTCAGAGCTCTAAAATGACCTAAACGGAGGTATTTGCTGTTCTTGACAATATGCTACAACATTAGCGCTGACTGTAGTCTCATAGTCCATTGTATTGTTTCCATAGCAACAGAAGATGCTCAGGGACCTGTAAAGGAAACAGTGATCAAAACCCAACCATCCATTCATTTATTCACTAATACTACTCGGGTCGTGGGCAGCCTGGAGCCTACCTCAGCTGACTCTGGGTGAAGGAAGGGTACACCCTGAACATCCTGCCAAACAGTCGCAGGGAGAACATGCGTAACCGTTCACACACCTCGAGGAGATTTGGAAAAGCCAGTTGGGCAAGTGTGCATGTCTTTTGGACTGTGTGAGGAAACCAGAGTACCCAGAGAAAACCCAGGACAGCACAGGGGGAATATACAAACTCCACACACAGTAAGAGTGACCCTGCATCATGTGGGGTCACGTCACAGCGTCATGTCGTTGAGTTCTGTACCTCTGAGCGTACATTCCAAGAATTTTATTCTTCACATGCTGCACAGACCCACTGCAGACATTCTGGACAGTTGTGAGCAGCAGCGCTGGCCATGTTCATTTCCTTCAGGATGATATCGCACGCTTTCTTCCACAGAAATGATAAGTGAGGTAGTCGGCTGTAACACTGATGTGCTACTCTGTTCTCCCTGCACAGCGTCCCTCATGAGCTCAGCGTCCAGCGGTAGCCAGGCAGTGTGTATTCATCGCCAGGGAGGGCTGAAGGGAGAGGCTAGGATTTTTCTATTTATTACTATAAAAATGAAGCAGAATTTTGCTGATTCCTTCCAGATGTTCACCTCTGCCTTTAATCTATGTGAATACCGAATACATTCTCAATGTTTGCCACAAGAAACCAGGCAATTAATGATTTACAAAAAAAAAAAAAAATAGAAATATTTCAGTGCCGTTCTCATCGTTACAGTCGAGGTTTTTGATTGGGTGTCCCAGATGTATGTGCTGAGTTTAAGAATTAAGTTTAAAATGATTAAAGGCATCAAAAAAGCTCTAAGTAAAATTAATAAGCTTTATATATGATTGATAAATATGATGATGATAATTATGAATGCTCCTCTAGATATTATTGAATGTAAGGCGCCTCCAGCATGCAGGATTTATGATCGGAGCCCTTGTTGTGTTCTACAGTGTGTAAACGTAGGGCTTGACCTTTCAGGGTCACTTGAGATTAAAGGTAATTGTTCCCTATTAGTGTTCCATATGATTAGCAGCACATCTGTTGGCGTGGCAGAACCGTGGCGCAGTGACTGGCACGTCTGCCTCAACAGCAAGAAGGTCCTGGGTTGGACTCCCAGGTTCGGGGGAGCGTTTCTGTGCGGAGTTTGCATGCTCGCCCCGTGCTTGGATTTCCTCCGGGTACTCCGGTTTCCTCCCACCGTCCAAAGACATGCACAGTAGGCTAACTGGCTGTTCTGGATTGCCCCATAGGTGTGTGTGTGTGTGTGTGTGATGTAGGGTGTACCCTGCTTTTACTGAGATTCGGCTGAGATGGGCGCCAGCCTCCCTGCGATCCTAATTAGGATTAAGTGGATTAGAAAATGAATGAATGTCTGCTGGCACTCGGTCTGAAGTTGTAAGAGCTCAATTTCCAAAAATTCTGACCCTGCTCTGACCCAGACATTCCAATATCCGATCGTCTCTGGGACTCTGGTACGGTAGTGTCCGCCAAGTTCGGTAAACATCTGTGCAGGCGTGTAAACAAACAAACAAACTCAAGTTTATATCTAAATAAATCGAGCCATGCGACTCCTACAGGAAAGACTCGTCCGCGCCACATGAGATCGGTTTGCTTTCTAAGCCTGGGGGTAACCATGGTGACGATCCACCCGAGCTCAGCATCTTTTCTCTGGGTATCTGAATCCGAGTACATGTTTGGCTTTTATCTTTTTATTTTTTACATTTTCCAAAATGGCTGCCAAGCTCGCATGCAGGGTGACATGGTTGCCTTGCGACATGCACAGGTTGCGAGATAGAGGTTGCCATGGGAACATGTACACCGAAACAGTCTCACCTTCAGCTGGTCATGGGTTTCTTTTGATGAGCCTCGATACAGTTCCAAGAGCATTCTGGGTAATTTAGCAGGATTTTATAGGAAGTGTTAGGATATCCAGAGTAAATGATGATTAGTTCTGAAGAGCGGTTGGGATTTAAAGTCGACTGGAGCACCAGATGGACGGCGGTGTCTCAATCTGGCAGCGTGTCTCACGAGTTCAGCAGCTAACTGGAGGCTCCTGGTCCCTCTAGGCACGTCGAGAGATTTTAATTATTTAGAAAAAAGTAACAAAAAGCCAAAGACTGAGCAGAAATCTGTCGCTCCTCTGCGACTAAAACAATTTTCAGCTTTAAAAGATTAAGGACAAATCACGTGACTGGCTCGTGTGCGGTCGCTGAAACGGCTGATGTGGACATGGAAGCGTGAACGTCATTACTCGATGACGGAGGATGATCAGATTGTTGCATCAATTTGAATCGGACAAAAATATTGAGAAAACAATGACTGTGATTTTGTGTAGAGAGGCTCACGGGCTGCTCCTTTAAAACACCATCTTTATCAGTCCACGCCGTCCATCATTCAGAGACGACAGGCGGGAACAGCTTTGGGTTCATGTGAATGACGGTTACATCAGTGTTTGACAAATATTTAGCTCTCTCTCTCATTCTCGCACAAACGCGCACAGACACGCGCTCCTATTCTCCCTCTCTCTCTCTCTCTCTCTCTCTCTCTCTCTCTCTCTCTCTCTCTCTCTCTCTCTGTATGTTTCAAGCTGATCAGAAGGAACTTCATTCACGAGGTCACTTACGTTGACGTTCCTCTCAGTCTTTATTTAATCTTTGTTCTGTGGAATCTCTTCTCCTCCTATCAGCTTCCCTTCTGTTTACATTAAGTGACAGATGCATGGAATTGATTTCTGGCCGTTTGTTCTGGTACCGGTTCTGTGGTGTTGTTCTGGTTGTACACAAGGTGAGATGAAACCCCGCAGTGTGCGGCCTGCTCACAGACAGGGACACGGGGATTCTCGTATCTACAGGATCCTGGGTCGGATGTTGATTTTACCGGAGTGACGATATTTATACGGTTATCTGGTGACACATTGACTCTGGAGGGAAACGCTCTCTGTCTCCTGTACATAAATATAGGATTCTGATTGACGGTTGAAGAACTCGAGGCAGGAGAATCTCAGCTTTCTGAATCCTTTGTGGCATGGGTGCAGTGGAAGGGAAGGACAATACTGAAGTACTGCTCCTTCCAGTTGTGCTTTTTTTTTATTATAATATAAATGAATGGATCCTTTGTGCTCATTTTTTTTTAAATAAAGAATGAAATGAAATGCAAAAAACATATATATTGCAGACCAGATGGGGAATAATTCTCTTTTAGCCATTTCCCCATCCTGCTCTCCTGCATCACCAACACACACGAGGTCCGGCGTGCAAGAAGGGCCGAGCGGTGGCACGGAATAGTCATCCCTCGCTATATTGCACTTCAGTGCATCGCGGATTTAAAAAAATATATATTCATGAGGTTCATCGGCTAAGTTCTAATCAACATGGAGCCCCTTTTTGGAATATGTCAAGGAACTAGACCCGAGGATACTGGCTTGAGCTGAACCCAATCCCCGCACCCCCCTCTCCCCTTGCTCCCTCCTTTATTTTGTTTCTTTCTTTGTTTGCTTATTTATTTATTTAATTGTTTATTTATTTTGGTTTTGGGTTTATTTGTAACCATTTGTG
>JAQNCB010000010.1:11379083-11391359 GCA_030068295.1 Euristhmus nudiceps | reverse complement strand
TTGAATTTTAATGAACATAATAACCAAAATTCTATACGTGAAATAATTGACAAAATAATAGTTTAACAAATTACAATTACAATAAAATTCAACAGCAGCAGCAATAATGATAATCAACACCGCCCTCCGGGATTGCGCAATCTCTTTGTGCCAATGAGGGAAGCGTGTAAAGTATGCGTGAAAAAAATGGCATGACTTTCCACAGCTCGAGGCATGGCAAGGCGTGCCACAAAATCGTGCAAGTGACAGCGGGCCTTTAGAAAACACACCTAAATACACAGAGTAGCAGTGGGTCCTGCATTGAGTGTTTTAAATGGATGGAATGGAACATAATCTCAAAGGATAGTCGAGTGTTTGGTTTTTTTTTTCTTTTCTATTAGGATGTTTACAAGATCTGCAAGAACTTAATTCTTTTTTTTTTTTTTTTTTTTTTTAAAGCATGGAGAAAAAATAATGTGCATAGTTTTTATCTATATTACAGTCCGTTAATACATATAAAGCTCGTATATTAGCTTTTTAAACTGCTTATGATTTTTAGATTTTTTGCTTATTTAGCACCTAAGAGCATTAATAGAGCTGCACACTGCAGCTTCAGGCACACACTGGCCTTCAGGCTTCTTTTTGCCCCTTACCCCCCAACCCCCAATTCTGAGTTTAACATTGCCACCTTGTATATTACATCATTAGCTTAGATTACTGTTATGTTTTATTCTTAGTTTATTATTCAGTATTTCTTCTATAATCTGTAGCATCGTTAGTCGCCATTATCTAACAGTATACTTTATACACTGTTTGAGCAGGAAAAAAAGGTGCACAGACGAATATGTTTTTGTTCCACCTTTAGTCATGTAATCGTCATGGCATTGCTTCAACAAACTTAAGTAACATCACATTTATTTCCAACCAGTGTCCGCTTCATTTCTCACCAATGTCTTGAATTGTTGAGGGGAAAACTGAACCACTCCATAAAGTCTTCTCCAGCACATCCTGAAATCTTTCAGTAGGGTTAAGGTCAGGACTCTGGAATGCCATTACATATGTGAAAAATGATTTCTTGTTCTCAATGAACCACTCTTTTATTATTTGAGTCCCCATTTTATATCTGTGAAATGAGTGATAACTGTGATAAACTGCTCATTCAGTGCATTCAGCTCATCAGCTGACTTCATTTTATTTCCACATTAATGTTGCTGGGTCTCGACTGGACCAATTGGAGCAGCAATGCCATGGAGATTACATGCTGTGGTCAAAGATAAATACACTCCATGAAAATTTTAGTGTGTGACTTGGCTGGGAAGTGTATAATAAAAGTAAATAAATACAAAATTTAGTGAACATCAGAGTTACACAGACAGCAATAACCACGTTGTAATAGAGTGTATTTCTACCAGCAGGATTCTGCATAATACAGGATTAAGTACACTCTGAGATGAGATGACTCTTACAGCAGTTATTATGCAAGACGTAGAGCCATTTCTGCTGCTATGTGCTCATAATACTCATAAACAACATAACCAGTGAAAGAGCAAAGAAAACATCATCTGTACCACTTATCCATCAGGGTCGGGGGGGCTGGAGCCAATCCCAGCTGGCTTTGGGGGAGAGGCGGGGTACTCTTTGAACAGGTCAGCAGTCTTGTTGCAGGGCTCACATAGACACAAAGGAAGTTCACATTCACACATCGGGAGAGTTTCGAGTAGTAACTTGACCTAATGTGCATGTGTTTGGACTGTGGGAAACCCATGCAAGCACTGTGATGGTGTAACCTTCACACAGAAACTCAAACCCAGTATTCTCACTGTGAGGTGACTGTGCTAGCCACTGAGCCACCATGCTAGCTAACTGATGAGAGTTAGAGAGGTTATATCGACATGATCATCTATAAAAGTTGAGGAAAATGTATTATTGTTATTAACACATTCACCACATCTCAAGCTATAGCAGATTTGCCCCACCAACATCTCATTCAAATAGCCATTGTGTATGTGTACCATGTGTGTACCAACAGTGGTACATGATGCAGGTTTTGCCAGCCAAGCATGTACCTTACATGGCGCATGATGCGGTGAAAGTGTTAATGTCTCCTGCTGCGCGAAGGTCCACTTTCTGACCGTCATTTAAACATTGTGGTTCTTCAACATTATTGAGTCTGTCTATTTGTTTATTTATTGGAATAGCTTATGCTTGTTGTTTAATCCACCCAAAGATTTGTATTTCAGAATTCCCTTCAATGGAAGGTCTGAGTATTAGGGGGGAAATATTTACTGTGACTCCCATTCATGTTTAACAGTCATATTGTACTGATTATTTACATCACATCTTGTACTATAAACTACTATTGTTACAGGAACAGTTTTGCTTTTTCGCAGAATGCTGTATTCATATTTACATGCATACATTGGTTTTTTTTTTTTCCTTTTTTCCTTTGTGTTTTTTTTTTTAAATAGAAATCTATCACTCAGGTTGTCCAGAAGGTAGGAAAGCACCACAATAACTCCCCTCTATTGTTTTGATTTATCCTTTTTTTCCAATGTATGGTGTTTTTACATTGCTTATATTTATACTTCCCCCTCAAACTATTGATCTCTCTGCTATTTTATGGTTGGCTCTTTATTGATGTTTGGAATTCATGTGATGTGTCCATGACCATTACTAACATCCTACATCCAGCCGAAAAGCTCACCTTCGACATTCTTATTATCCCAAAGAAATTAACATCCTATTTGTTTCTCGTCCTCTCTTCTTTCACCTCATCCCCCCTTCATTGACTCAGTCATTGTAAATGATAACTTGCTCTATGCATTAATGCTGTTGTGTAGCCTAGCCTTTCTTAACGATTTAAGGTTCCTACAGTGGCAATAGAACCCAATAAAGAGTTAGGATGATGGAAAAATCCAAAACTAGGATATCATTCTTAAAACAAAAATCGCACATTATTATTATTATTATTATTATTATTGTTGTTGTTGTTGTTGTTGTTGTTGTTGTTACTACATGGGTGGCACAGTGGTTAGCACGTCCGCCTCACAGCAAGAAGACCTGGGTTCAATTGCCAGGCCACGGGCATTTGCATGTTATCCCCGTGCTTGCATAGATTTCCTCTGTGTACTCCAGTTTCCTTCCACAGTAAACATGCCCAATTGGCTGTTCCAAATCACCACAGGTGTGAGTGTGAATGGTTGCATGTGTGTTGGCTCTGCGATGGGGTGTACCCCGCCCTCACCCAGAGGCAGTGAAGATGGGCATGACCCTAATTAGGATTAAGCAACTTAGATAATGAATGAATTATTATTAGTATTATTATTGTTATTACTGTTGTTGTTTTTAAGACTAAGAAACCATTTGAATGCTTCTGTTTAACCAGCTCTCAATTAGAGGATGATCAGCAGTTATGGCATGTAACAGTTGAACAGGGTGATATTTTTAGAAAGAGGGGAACATTGAGGATGGGAAGGAGGGGATTATAATCCCTTTTAACAATAACCTTTCAGGAGAACCTCTTTTCCTCTTTTCCTCAGCCTTTTTAACATGATGATGATGAATGATGGTAATGGCATCGGAAGCTGAGATAAATGGACTCGCTTTGTCCTCCTCTCCCAAAACCTCTCTCTCTCTCTCTCTCTCTCTCTCTCTCTCTCTCTCTCTCTCTCTCTCTCTCTCTCTCTCTACTCATATGGTCCCCTTCCATGTTTCTCTATGTCTCATGTTTATATCTGCCACAATGTAAATGAGAGCATATAGGACTCAGGCAGGGACCAGGTGTACGGAAATCTCGACTCACTGCAGATGTAATAACCAAATCCATTCCAGCATTCCAATTGATTCACTCCAGTTGATATCGTGTTTGTAATCATGTGCTTCATATTAAGGTGGAACTTCCTGGTGTTGTCGCTATGTGGTGTTTTGTCCAGAAGAGGGCGCTGTCGTGTAGTTCACGCTGACTTTGCGTCCTCTGCTGGTCAACATTTGTGGTGTTTGTCAATTTGTGAAAAGATGTTTTACAGGTTATACTCTTAACACCTACCCATGATTCCTGCTCTTTAACCCCCCCGATGCTGCTTTGTGTTTGCTAAACATATTCATTGTGTTTTTAACCCTTCACTGATGTTTTTGTTGACTGTCTATTGTTTTTTTTTTAATTTTTTTAATATTTCGATCATTCGGAGTGGTTATCTGTCTGGCTGTATCTGTTTATAACTATCATTTGTGCTTTAAAGTGGCTGATGCAACTCCTGTGTTTTTTCCCTGCATGTGTGATATTGTTTCTCTGGGTTCTGTTTGTTTATTTGTGATTTTATTTTTATTTCGGTGCTTGGGTGTGTATGAATAGGGGTTCTACCACCACCCGTCGGTGGTTGTTGTTGGGACACTGTAACCTACATGGTGATGGGGTCATATTTATACATTCAGGGCGTATTGGGTCCTAGTTCTCTCTGGTTTGTGTTGAAATCCATTCCATCCTATATTTGCTCATTCAATTCCCACATTTATTAAACACAATCCTACTGGTACCTTCACACATTTGTAATATTAAACCTCCTGTCATTGAGGCTTTGAAGCAATGCCTGTGTGAAATGGGAGCTTTTAGCAATGGAATGGAATTTGCAT
Organism: Euristhmus nudiceps; assembly: GCA_030068295.1. NCBI lineage: Eukaryota > Metazoa > Chordata > Actinopteri > Siluriformes > Plotosidae > Euristhmus > Euristhmus nudiceps. Next base: position 11,386,751 of record JAQNCB010000010.1, on the reverse strand, counting down.
ATCTGGGTGTCCATAACACTTGACGTGCTTGGTGGAAGTACACTAGTACAAAAACTAATCTTGTTACGATTTCTTTCGAGGAGCCCGTATGAGGGAGAGAGTCGAGAAGAGGGCAGCAGGTGAGGAAAAAAATAAATAAATAAATAATAAACTGCAAGACCTGATCAATTAATTTCCAAATCAACTCGAATCACTGGCTGTCTATAATATCTGGAGTCATAATTGACTAAGGTGGGGTGTTTAATTCAGAGCCTTGTAGTGTCACTTCTAACCAATCAGAATTAATAATTTTTTAGGGGCGGGGTGTGTGTGAGGGAGAGAGCGAGAGAGAGAATGACTGACATGCTGGTGCTCTGTCATTGAATGTTAATTTCAGCATTATGGGACTATCCCTGTCCTTACAAATTGCTTATTTTATTGTTTAGGGTTTTTTTGCCCCTCATCCCCCCCGCTAACACAAAAACTCAGCCAAATGCTAATTTCTTCATTCAGCTTAAGATTTCAATCAGAAAAAGTTTTTCCGGCAGCAGGGTTTCGTACAATTCAAATGTACTATGTTTTTTAAAAAGCCTTATAGTTTTAAGTCGTAATCACTTAAAACCATCGCAAAAGACAGAGTCCGTTGGAAGAAGTCCAGGGAGGGGTTCCTCGCTCATGAGTGAATTCACCCTAGATACAGATACAGATAGTTTTAAAAGTTTCAAACCTAAACTTGTAAATTGGTTGAGACCTAAAGGTCACTGATATGATTCTCAAACCAGCAGAAAAAAATATGTGGCAGTGGCGGCATGAGCTGTACCTTCCCATCCTCCACATTCATAACTCAAGTGCTCTTGAGCAAGGTACCAAACCCCCAACTGCTCTCTGGGTGACCCAGTGTGTAGCAGCCCACTGTTCCATGTGTGTGCATGCACTCTGGACAGGTTAAATACAGAGGCAATAACTTCCCTTGTGTGATTTAATAATTTATCAAAATGTCTGGACAGAACGTTCCCCGTACACACACACACACATACACACACCATGTCTGTTATAGGACATGGGTGGCAATTTCAAGTGGCCTCAGCTTGAAAGCAAAATAAAAAATGAAAACATGGAGGCAGGACAGAGGTAGAGGTATAATAAGCTTTAGACCCAGCCATTCTTACTCGTCTTTAAAAAGACGGCACATGTTCTGATTGATGAGAAACATGGTGGACAGCAGTACTTTTGCGCGCATGCCATTTTCTTGACTGTTCCTTTATTTCTCTTCCCTATTTATTACCTCTGTCCTTTCTCCAACCCTTTCTTTTTCCTCCCGGTTCTGATCTCTTCCCACCCGTTTCTGTGCAAACATTCTTCAATGCTGTATTCTTCCATTTCTCTTCATCTCTCGTCTCCAGATCCATGCTGAGCAGTGCCGACAAGGCAGAGAAGACAGGAGTAGGAGGTGGACCACTCGGCTCAGGTGGCGGGGATGAAAACAAGGACTCTCTCTCCTCCTCCTCTCCGAGGGGTGGTACCCCTCCCCCGTCTGCAAAGGACAACACCAAGCCTCGCTCGCTGCGTTTCACCTGGAGCATGAAGACCACATCGTCCATGGAGCCCAGCGAGATGATGAAGGAGATCCGTAAGGTCTTGGACGCTAACAGCTGTGAATATGAGGTGCGCGAGCGCTACATGCTCTTCTGTATGGCTGGCAACCCGTCCCGGGATGACTTCGTCCAGTGGGAGATGGAGGTGTGCAAACTACCCCGTCTGTCCCTCAACGGCGTGCGCTTCAAGAGGATTTCTGGCACTTCCATCGCCTTCAAGAACATCGCTTCCAAAATCGCCAATGAGCTCAAACTCTGAGGGAGAGGAAGAGCGAGGGTGGAAAAGGGGTGGGTGATGGTTAGGAGATATGATGAAAGGTAGGCAGTAACCACTGAAATGAGATACTAAATTGACAGATCTTCTGGTTTTGTAGAAATAAGCTGTAGAGATGCTGCACGCTAAACTATAGTGTGATGTATGAGAGAAAAAGTGCTGTATATGTTGATTTTGCTGGTTTCAGGATCACTAGCCTTTACTCTCTCATTTATCAGTCCAGAAGGGGGGGGGTTAGAGGAAGAAAAAAAAAAAAGAATCACGCATTTATTTTTCTCCACTTTGAGAAGATCCTGATTTGATTAAACTGTGGAATTTTTGTGAACTCGTTTTGGTCGACTCGTCACTCATAAGCACTGGGCATCAGGACAGTTTCCAATACCTGCACATGTTTTTATTTGTTTTGCTGTGTGGATTTAGGGTCAGAGTTTACCCACAAACCCTCTCTCAAACATTTCTTCCTTTTTATTTTGTCAGTGGGGTCCAACCTCATCAGCACCCTGAAAGCGAGGGTGACCACTTGAAGATCGCCGGAGGGGTTGTGTGTTGTGGTTTGGGTGATTCGAGTCATTGTTGACTGGGATGTGATTTGTTGCACTGGAATGGGTGTATATTCGTTGGTATTTTCCTCCCCTTTTCCGAAGAGAAATCAAATGTATTTCAATGTTGTAAAATCAGTGAGTTACGCATTCTTATCTTTAGGATTTTTTTTTTTTAATATCATTTCTTGTGGTTTAAACATTCATTTGTGTCTTGCTGTAATGAATGCCACACATAAACAACAGACTCCAATGAATCTCCTGTTCCCATGGGATTAAACAATCACTGGAAAAAGCACTGCTTCACCTGCGTCAGCATAGCCGTCATTACAAGACTGATTTCTAAATGCCTGTTTGGGCCTTTATCTGTTCCATCTTCCAAATCCGGGACGCCCAAGCCTGAAAGATGAAGTGGTTTGGTAGCAAATTAAATGAGCCCCATCATCACTTTGAGCATTACCCTTTTCATGCTTGTCCTCTCCTGTCATGTTCATTAGTCTGAATGAGAGTGAATCATGTGTATTAACCAAAAGGTTGCTTTTGGGCTTTTTTGTCTTGACCTTCATGCAGTGATTGTGTTAAGTAGCAGCAAGTCCACAGAGGATGACACATCAGGAGCGACCATCCACTTGGTTTAAATGTTATCATCTTTGATATTCTTGCTCAGGCCAGCTGAGAAAGGCAGATGTGTGACAGAGGTGAGCCATGTCCTGTCTTTCCACGGAGCAGTACATGTTTTGCATGCATGGATACACACTTAATTACCATTCAAAGGGGAGCAATGGAGTCTCCACGTCTGTGAGTGGTTTGTGGGACACTAGTGCACCGCTGGTTTATCTTCCCCCCCCTCTCTCCTCAAAAAAAAAAAACAAACAAAAAAAACTTTTTTTTAAATGTCATTATTTTCAGTTCTATGAATGATCATTGTCTAAGGTGCTGGGGATCCAATTGTCGTTATCTATTAATACAAGTTCTCTTCAGGGTTGATTTTTATTTCATTTTTCATTGCTGTATTTTTGATATTTTTCTTTGGCAGAGCTGATGTATGTCAGGGAGAAAGAACTCCAAATGTACATTTGGTGCAAAGAGAGATGATTAATGATAGTAATAAATGAATGATGAAACTCAAACTGTGTAGGTAATGATGTAACAAGAACGGCTTTCTCCTAGCACTCAGTCGCCTTCTGGATGAGGGTCGGAGGTCCTGAACACAAACGCTACCACATGGAGATTTGTTTGTTTCACTTTATTCTAAAAAGTATGGGGGGGTAAAAGAAATCACAACCATCTTCAAGTTCACCTGTAAACATCTCATATACAAAGATTTGGTGGAAATGGGTGGGAGGACTCCACTGGCACAAACTTTAGTGTTGTAGTATCTCACACGCTTCTCACACCTCCATAAGTAAAACTGAACAATCCTGGTACTTCAGTGTTTGTGTCAGAAACAGAGTCAAGTATATTGGGTCACTTGGTGCTTTACCATTAACTACCACCACAACACAATTACTAGCTACTAATATTCCAGGGACTCGGTAATAGAAATAAACTGCTTCACTAAGTTCAGTTCTAGTAACACATGGCTCTTTAATGGAAATGAAAGAACGGCTGTTCGCAGTTTCCACTCACATTTGTCTTCCTTCTGATATAATTGGAGATGCTCTGTTGTTGCCATGGAGATGAAGAAACCTGTGAATCGGTTGTCAAGGCATTTCATTACAATCCAGTGTGTGTAACGTCTAAAGGCTCTTTTCTCCACCGAGAAAACTTGGTTCAAGTACTAACAGTGTTATCTGCCAAAGGTCGCTTCTGTAATTCATATTGAACAATACGGTTGTGGGTTCTTTGGCCTCGCATGAGGTATATCATAAAAGCTGAGGGCCTCGAGGTGTGTGTGGTCTGTATTTAGCAAGTCTGCACTGAGGTTTTCTCTGCATTGGATGAGTAATAATGGGAGGAATTCACCTGTATGAGGGTTGGTGATTAGTGAGGATTTTGTGATTGATACCACACCTACTGCTGCCTCACCTGTCTAACTCTATATATAAACACCATCACCTGACTCCTCCTATGTGCTTGAATTGCAGCAATGTGTTCGTATTGAATCTCCTCCCCACCTGGACAGTAATCTGCTCTCTCTATTGGTGTGAATGATTTCAAGAAGTGGCTCTGATCTAGAACCAGCTCCCATTAACTTCATAATCTTCAACACACAGAAACTGGCTTCAGATCAGTGCCAGAGACCAACCCTAGCAGCTTGGGGGAATCAGTGCGAGTGTGGCGACTCCACTTTGAGCCCCAAGAGCGAAGGAGGCATCTGCGTGCTGGTAGCCACTGAGGAACTGATGGAGTTCCTCAAGCTGCTCTGGTGATGCGACGCAGCCATTGCAGGGCGGATGAGTGGAGGCGGAGGATGATTGTGTGGAGTTCGGGTCTGGAGGGGGCGTGTTTGAAGAGGAGGAGGCTGGCGTAACAGGCTTGGGGGTGCGCTGGGGGGAGTCGGGCGTAGTAATGGCGGGGGTTGGGTAAGCGGAGGAGAAGACTGGCTGGAGTTACTGGCTACTTCAGAGGAGGGTGGTGGACTGCCAGAGTCTGCAGGGGACACACTGTCCCTCTTGATCTGCACACAACACAACAGTGATGTAATACATCAGAACTCAATACCAGTAAACAACAGGAACTTTAGGTAATTTATAAATGATTGACATTTTACATTCCCACCATCTTGGCCTCACCTCATCCTCTTCAACTCCTGCTGTACCATTAAGGTCCTTCATCGCCTCACTGTTCTCCTGTAATACTTCCTGTTCCGCCTGCCATTCTCGTAGTACTTCCTCCAGATTGAAGCGGCGGCGGTAGCTGATGAAAAATGAGCTCACCTGTCCTGCAGTCTTGTTCCCAATCACGTCAGCTATGGCTGCAAAGTCTTTGCCATAGCGTCTGATGGCTGCACAAGAAACCCATAACATTAATCTACATACATCAAAAATAATTATTCATTATTCACACTACATGCATGTGTCTTTATTATGCAGCATTCAGCTCCGTTACACTGACACACTGGATAATCTAAAGATGCTGCAACTCGAACATTACAAATCGTTTACTTCCATTAACATTTGCCAACAACTACACTGACAGATTTTACTCTTAGTTGGACAAGAGTGTTCAGTAGCAGGAACAGTAATAATATTCTGATTTACCCTGTACAGCCAGGAGCTGCTCCTCTGTGGTCCAGCGGGAGTTAACCTTAAGAGTGGGCTGAAAAGAGCACATAGACAATGTTTACTTCCATGCATTTTGCTGGGAACTTTTAACATTAACTCAGGCCTATGTGCAGCTTGTGTCACATTCAATACATTTTCCTGCACTAAAGAGTATGGCTGTGTTCACACAGGAAGTGGCAATCGACCATGCAAAGTCAATGATCGCGTGTGACACGCACGATCAGGTGACGAGAGGCAAAATGTTTCACAGGAGACGAGATAGGTGGTCCCAGAGGACAACCGAGCTGTACTTACACATGATGCGAGTCAAGCGTAGATCAATCAGAACGTAAAGATACTGTTGGTTGACAGACGCTTCCAAAATACGGAGTTCCACATAATGTTTCTCTGTTTAAACCATAATCATGAGTTTCAATGTTTCAATGTCCCACTCACATCAATGTGGAAGAGGATCGTATTACGGCCGTGTGTAAATATCGTGTGCTTTAGGACTGCACACAGAAATTTTATAAGGATAATAACCTGTTATGTGACACTTTGGTCCACGTATCTGAAATGGTAAGTATTTCCTGCGAATTTATGCTTATATACAAGTTTATTTAAAATTACATGAAATGTACAAAGTCTTTTCCTACTGAATCATGTTAAATTTTAATAAGAATAAATAAATCAGTAGATTAAAACTGGATGCAGTACGGAATAAAGTACTGCTGAAAGTGTACTCCGCATAAATAGAGCTAAACAAGCCTGTGATTCTCCCTGTGATGATACCAGGCTTATCACTGGATGAACCCAGCAGGAGCAGTGACGTTGTGGTGTTCTTCCTTAAATAGAAAGTGGAGATGGCAAGCAGAGCAAACAGTTATTGGATAATCATGTACAAGCGTCTCTGTGCTATACTCACCGTGTGATAACAATAATGAATATACAGTGAAACCTCGAGAAACGAAAGCTTCAGTACACGAAAAATTTATTTTACGATATGATATGCAAAGGATTTTTTCACCTCATTTTACGAAAAATTATTCAGCAAACGAAAGAATACGGAACTCAATTTCCCATCATGCATTGGTCAAGCTCCACAATCCAGTCCAGGTGGTGGCGGTAATACACCTTAAGTCAGTTTTTCAACCGCCAAAAAGTGGAAAAGAAGAAGAATCCCATGGAAATTAGAAGCTTGAGTTTAATGTTTCCTGCTATTTATTTTCTGCCGTTTTTATTATTTTCTTTGCCCTCCTCCTCCTGGCCACTTTTGCTTTTGGACATCGCCTCACTCGAAAGGTAAGGTTTTCCTATGATTATTTATTTATTTATTTTTATTATCTTCTATGAGGCAAATGTTGGCGATGTCACGATGTCCCGCGAGCCCTCCCCTGTCGGTCTAAACAAAGCGCGCGTTGTACTTAAATCAGTGCTGAGCTCAGTATTTTTTTTTCTTTTTTAACAATACCAGAGACGTGTTGTGCCATGTGCTGCATTAAAAGGCGTGATGGGTTTTCTAGTATTTCCTTCTATCGAATTCCGGCCGAAAAGTCGAGCAGACAGAGATGGATTTAATATAAAAACGCCAGGAAGTGGACCCCCACTCTTTATACTCACTTATGTAGTGAACTCTTCGTATCCGGTAAGTTTTATTTCTTTGATATTGTTTAGCTGCTGACAAATAATACTGTAAAAGTGAGAGTGTACTGTAAGAGTGATTCAATTAACATTTTAACGAAAACAATCTGTGAAACACCCAGTGATTCACTCACTCAGGTCTAATATAACCGGACAGCCATTACAGCTCATTTAGCAACACTATGCTACTTGCATTCAAACCCAGCCGTATAACAATACTATCATGGCCATTCAGGCATGTAACTAAACATCCTGTTCACTAAAAAAAGTGTGTGATTTATAACATGGCTGGGCAATGAATCCTTACGTACACAGGGTTCCTTGAAAAATGTTACAGACAGGCTAAAACATGAGAATAAGTAGCATAGTGCTGTTGTTGTTGTTGTTACTGAAGGGTTAGGGTTCAGTTTTCCGAAAGTATTCATAATACTCAT
>JAQNCB010000010.1:11364503-11376060 GCA_030068295.1 Euristhmus nudiceps | reverse complement strand
CCCCCCCCACACACACACACACACACACACACACACACACAAAACCCTCTCACCTGTCATCTTTCTCTCTCTTGCTAACAAGTTTGCGAGCCTGCCGGTCCATGACACTGGTGCGAGTTCGAGTCTTCTTCCACGAGTAGTAATATTTGACCAGGCTGGAGATCAACTTATCTGGCAGCTGAGAAAGATTAATGAGAATTACATTCATATCGGTAAAGGATTGGGAATCTTAATGGCCCTGCACACACAATTACTTCCAGACTTGGCTTCACATCGAAAGCAAAGATTAGCTGCCTGATGTGGGGTGTTGATTTAAAATCAGTGTTAAAAGCATGTTGAGTGCCTTACAGTACAGACAATATGTCGAGAGAAATAACAGCAATAATGTTGATCATATTTTTTTCTTCTGAAAAATAATGAGTCACACTGTTCTTGTTTAGACTGTGATCCAGTAAATGTTCTTGAGTGCTGATGTTCCACCCAGTGAATAAAATGAGTAGTGCATCACAGTGGCAGTTAGTTTGTACTGGAATGGATGAGCAGAAGTTTGGGGGATTCGAGCCCCCGCACAACCAAGATGCTACTGTTGGGTCCCTCAGAAGGGAGAGGGGGGGGGGGGGGGGGAGTCACCCTGGATAAGGGCATCTCCCAAATGCCCTAAATGTAGCTTTCTGTATTTTTTGCTCTTTCAAACCATCTCTCAAATGTTAAAATGTTCTTTGTAGCTCGATCACACATACCTCAGTTCATCCCCTTTCAATATCTCAATCTTGGCTTAAACATCCAAGAGTTGAGTTTTAGATTTGAAGATATCAACAGGCACGATTGTGCATGTATCCAAGAGGTCTTCTCTCAATTTTTATTTCACAGCCTTGTGTTAAACAGCTGTATTATTCATCTCCCTATCAGGAGTTTCCATACCAGGTTTCCATTACTGTAGTAGACTTACCACAGGGTAAAGATAAAATACAACCAAAACTGGCAGTGGTCTGTCTGGGAAGTCCGTCCAGCATATTATTCAGGCAATTTGTTGAGAATACACATATTGAATGTTCTGGAAATCTTTTTGGCATTTGGCACTACTTTAATGAGCTGCAGTGAGGAAGCACTTCCTGATGCAAAGGAAAGTACTTGAACACACCAAATTAAATTACCACCCGAAAACATTTCACTTTACAACTCTATGCTATGGGCACTTTAAGAAGTCACAAGACAAAATATACAATACAGTACTGCTCTATAAAATGAATTATTCCCAATAGATAGGTCCCTCATAGGCCCCTTTAATATTTTAATCCATGTCTGCATGACTCTGCTGCACTAAAGGATTCTCTTGCAGGCTATAAATCCACCTCTCCTGAAGTAGTAGGCAGATGAGAAGTCTGCAGATTAAACAGGCCATCTCCCAGATAGTCCCACTCTCTCACCCTCCCTCTTCCTCTGCAATCCCACTACTGAGTCAAAGCAGGAAAAAACTAGTGTGAGCTATGGCCCTTGCCTGATTCCACCATCACTTCTGAAGCTTGGTCGTGCTTCCTCAGGGTTACTCCAAGTCTAGAAACCAAGGGGATCTGACTTGACAAAAATCCTTGTGCCAGACGAGACCCACCGGTGCATAAGGTGGTGTCTTATGGTGGAAGGTGGGGTTTAGAGTATTTCGGCCTGAGAGGTTTTAAATGTCAATTTATTGTTAAAGCTACACAGCAAAAAATAAATAAATAAATAAAAATCAAAGCTTGTCAAAAGCTAAACTGTTATTGCCTGACTTAGTTTTAACAGCCATGTCCAAGCTCATTCACATATTAGAAAAGCCAAGAACTACAGAAGAAAATAAAAGCCTGTACAATTTATTTGCAAAAAAACGCTCTTATGAAGTAGCCTCTTAGTTGAAGTAGAACACAAGTTTCAAACCACATCTCCATTATGCAGCAGTTAGCACAGACTAGCTTTTGTGGTATATGTACTCTCCATATAAACAGTTGCATAGGTACTGTTTTTTGTAAGCTGTAATACACTTTAAATATTTCTTACTGTTTGCTATGATGAGTATTTCATGTAAATGGTCATACACCTTTTAGTTCTACTCATACATATTTAGTTTGCTGAAGCACATACTGTGCATGCAGCATGTTATGGAGTGAAACTGCTGATCTGGAGCACGATAATAAAAACACAAATGTTTTCTCATCTTGAGACTTAAATCCCCAAGCTACAAGCCACGGATAGCACCGAGAAATCCCTGGTTTGCCCTGGCATAATAGTGGGACAGCGACTACACACTCACTCACCATCTGTTGGATGCGGTGAAAACTCTTGCCATGGAAACTGAACGCCTGCTCAAACAGCACCTTGTCCTCCACCGTCCACTCATCAGGAAAGGGTGTGAAATTGGCCAGGTCAGCCAGGGACTTCTCTACATCATGTTTATGCCACAGGAGCATCCCAAGCGACTAAAAAAAATAAAGAAGGGATAAAGAAATGAAGAGATGCAGTCTACTAAAAGTCAAATCCAGCCTTTTCCCTACTGTAGCGTACGTGATTAGTAGACAAGAACGGACACGCTTCCATGTCCTGAGAGAATGAATGAGAGAAAACCCATTTACTAAAAGAAAAACTTTCTAATGTGAGTTGTTCAGGCAGAATTAGCTTTCATTTGAAAACCGTTTTACCAAACTACTTCCTTAAATTTTCAAATAGATTTGCAATTAAGCGTTAAATGTGGATAAGTCACAATTTTTCAGATGGACACTTTTTAAATGTAAGAATTTGTGTCCAACCTTGATTAATATAGAAAATAGATCTCAATATAGATCACAGTGGTACTGAGAAGTACAAGTGCCTAAAATGGCTTATTACTGCATCGTACCTGTGTTCCAATGAGTAAGAGATATAGGTTTATGTTTGCATTGTACAATCACACACAATGAGATTAGGGTAAACAGATATTTTACTCTTTTGCCTGTCTTATGTCATAATTTTCCACATGCCAGAGACAGGCTTGATGGAGACGTTAAAATAATGCTAGAGTACTCCTTTAACCTGTGCATTGACATACCTGCTCCATATTATATCCATGCTTCTCTTTTGCCATTAAGATATATTCATCTACTGTTAGGGAGAGAATAGAAATGGTCAATATCTGAAAGATCAGCTGATATTCATAGTCACAAAATATGAGATACATTATACATTAAGAATTTCTCAGTAAGTTAACGCCAACTCAGTTAAGTTACTCTATATGATCCACTGCAGTCAATTACAACGACTGAAACAGTTTACAAGATGAGGTGTTCATTTTACAAGAGTCTAATTCTTTCCCAGTACTATAAAAGGTTATCTAAGTCTTTATACCCGGTACTTACACATTGCATCAGACACTTGGCTGTTAGGTGACCAAACAAGCATACTTCTCTGGTCTTTCTCACTGTAGTCAGGCTCAAGCTCTGTCAGTGTAAAACACACATCAGTCACACGTCTATTTCTCCAATACACAACACTGAAGCTCAGCATATCCACCTTCAGCACATGTCTTATCATGAAATATCTATGGTTATTCACACTAAGAATATTAGTAGACATCTGGCAGTGCACTTTCTATCACAAGAATTTCAGCACTATTCCTGTACTAAGAAAAGAATAGGAAGGTCCTCTTTTATAACTCTAACATAGAAAGCAATTTAGATCTGAGCAATAAAAAAACATTGTACAACCGAGTTCACATGTAATGTTCACATGTTTATCTTTAATTCATGAAGTGAAGATCACAGTGTTAAAATGATCAAGTGTTGATAAATGTGGTTCCTGCAAATTGTTGTAACAAGAGGTCAAACCCAGAGACTTAACAACACGCAGAGTCATAATATGGCTGAGAAGATACACTTCTCTGGCCTTGAAATACAAGCCAAATCCAATTGAATGAATCCTTTCTATTTGACAGCCTGAAAAATAGCATTATCAGAGGTCAGAAAAAAGGAGTACAGAAGGAAATCACTGCTGTGGTCAACAGCGTTTGTTAACAATCAAATTCCAGCTAATTTTTTATTGTAAATCATTTTATGCATAGCCTCCATGTCTGATATGTATAAATTAAATAGTGGTAATATAATAGCTTGTATTACAAATTTACATGTAGATGAATGGAAAAAAAACAGATCTCACAGAGCCAGAAAAACACGAGAGACCGAGAGAGGAGGCTCTTCATGAGCTGGCAGATGACGGACACTTCATAGTCACTTGTCACTTTTAAAAAGAAACCTCCCCATGACACAAGTAGGTTTAATTGGTTCAGCAACTGAGTGAGTGAGTAATATAGTGTTTCGGAAACTGTTTAAATTAGTGATGAAAAAATTATTTAAGTTCTATTTAATTAAGTTTCTTCATACTGACTGGTTTGGGTAAAAATAAATAATTACCTCATCATTTTCTAAAGCAGCTCCTTTGCTAATATTTTTGTGAGCCATCTTTAATTTATGACATTTTATTTCTTATTTTTCTTATAAACCTATAAATCTCAAGTTTGGTATCAGCAGTATAATAGACTTTATACTCTCTGATACAATCACACTTCCTCTTACCTGGCTTGTACTCAGGTATCTGTGCCTGGTAGTCAGCACCCACACGAATCATGCTGTCTATAAAATAAAGAATACTGTAAGGAAGAGTTTGCTAGTCATATAAAGGGCAGATGGAGAGATGTGGGTGGCAGAAAAAGCAAGGAGGAAGCCTAAATAAAGCCGGACCAGCCTCCAGTTACAGAATGAGACAAGAAGAATTTGAAGAGTACAGTAAGAAATACTGAAAAACAATATAATAAATAAAAGATTTCGGTCTTTATTAGTTTTGTGGAAGTGGACTTAGTTGGAAAGAGGCCTACCATGTGAATGCTCTTCATCACTGCTCTCCTCATCAGTGTGCTGACTGTTGCCATTGGTTGCTGTTTTCGCCCTGCTGCGGGACAAAACTCCAGATCCTGAGCGCTCCATCACTGACGGCATGGCTACCAAGAGTAAACACAATAGGCAACACACTTTAAATTCTGGGATGGGCCAACATAATACACTGACAAAAATGACAGAGGGCATACTGATAGTGGAGTAGGGAACAATTCTCCCTCTCAGCTACAAATCAATCTTGTGTTCAGTTTGGGGTCTGTATAACGTTGTGTTTGTTCTTCCTGCATCCCTACATCATTTATAGGTGAGCTGCCTGGTTGGAATTACCTCTAGGTCTGAATGGGTGTGCAAGGTTCCCTACACTGGACTGGCATTTCAACTAGGCCATGTTAGTCCATCACTTCCAGTTTTCCCAGTATATGCACTAGACCCACATCTTGACCAGAATAAACCCACATCTCGACCAGAATAAAGCATTTGGTGAAAATGATTGACTTTAAAAAAAAAAGGGAAGGTTTTGGATAAAAATTAAATACAATATACAAATTAAACACGTACAGTTCAGCCATGTTACCCCGTCAGCAGGCATATACATAACCCTGACTCGGTAGTGATAAACTTCTAGAGTAAGAACCAAAAAGGCTGCTAAAGGAGTTTTAAATCAGTTGACTGGAATTTGTCGATATCTGTAGAGGACACCAGGTAGATCTAAGCACAGAAGCATTGTTTTTAAATACCATTTAATAAAATATCATAACTTTGTAAGTTTATCCCAGAAATGTCCAAAGTTTCACTGGAAGGTTCGACTAATATTTTCCATTGATACCAATATTACTGTAACATTTCGCATTAGATTCTTTACCTATTCTCTACCATCAGTAACAGAAAGAAAATGATCTATCCACACAAACGTTCACGCTCGCCTGCCTTTATAACGGGACATTAATAATAAGGAAATGCAAAGATATTGCTGTTTTTTATTATTAAAATTTTTTTTTCTCAGAGCTTCTTGTGATTTTGTGTTTTTCTGCTGTTAATGAACCTCTGGCTTTCAATCAAACTAGCAGCAGAAGGTTTATATATGACCTGTTGAGGGGGGGGGGCAGGAGTCAGATTATAGTGTTTCAGATTTATTTTGCAAGCTGTCTTAGTTACAGGGACAATGGTAAGACACTAGATGAAGGTCAATATCTAAACATGTGGAAAGTGTAACAACTTACGACAATGCAAAGCAGAATAATAGCAACAGGAATGTTATAATATTGTCAGGAGTGTAACAGTTTTGTAAAAAAAAAATATATATATGCCAATGCATACACTTTATTGAAATCTTTTTTTTAATGTCCAAGTTTTAATAAACAAAATTAATACCAAGAATTAAGATGAAAACGTGACATATTTTTTTAATGCTATAAACTTGGGTATTTTTTTTTGGGGGGGGGGGAGTTGCACTCCAGACAATGTAGGAGCATTCAAGGAGGTCATTATTCTGTTTCACATGTTTAACATCATGATTTCACTTTTGGTACCTTTTTTTTTTTTTTTTTTTTTAAACAGGCCTTAAATACCAACACACCGTTAGGATTAGATGTGATGTGCACAGTGTGTGTGTGTGTGTGTGTGTGTGTGTGTGTGTGTGTGTTGCTCCGCTGTGCTCCTGGTGGTGATGTTTCTCTGTCAGTGAGGCCTTTTGTTTAGCAGGAGCTGCTGTTAAACCAACACAAAGTAACGGAGCCAAACTGCTGAGCAACTCATTACACTCTCTCTCTCTCCCTCTCTCTCACTCCTTCAGTACAGATTTAAGGTAGAACCCATCTCATTTCATTGGAGAAAAGCCCATCTTAAAGCATCTGGTTGTTTTGGAGGATCAGCTCCACTCATTGTATTCATGGCTTATCTTCCTCTCGCATTTCCATCATGGACTCACCCCGACCTCCTGAGCCACCAGAACTGCACCATCCGCCTGTAATCCTCAGAGAAATCATTTAGAATATCTTTCACAACTTTTATTTCATTACCTCTGATTTCAGGGAATTCAAAGAGGGGATTCTCTTTCTTCTCTTAGTGCAACCTTGCAACATTTTAGCTCTAGGATTACTGTATACGCTCTCTCTCTCTCTCTTACATACATATGTATGTGTGTGTTGATATCGACTAGAATGAGAATATAAGCTCTTTGCGTGGCGACTAAACCACTTTGCACATTATCAGTCGCCTGGATGTGTGACGTCACGCCTGGTCGTCCGTTTTAATTGTGTTATTTTATTTAAAAAAAAAAAAAAAAAAAAAAGCTGACGAGTGAGTAAGGTTTAAATTCCAATGGCTCTCTCTAAATCTCTACATCACAATTACCAGCTTATATCTGCCCAAACTGTGTCTCTTTTCTGCTCAAGACTTCCAGCACAACTCGTGTGAGAAGTCAAAGGATGAATCCCCAGCTCGTGCCCTTGTTCATTAAACACAAGGCTATTAACTTATACACGGTACCCGAGCGGCCACAAACAAACCGGCTCTCATTTCAACTTGGTGAGTGCAGGATGGGGGGAGAAATCACCTTTCTTTTGTCTCGCCTCACTTTTGGCCCTGTTCGTCTCTCAAGTCGGGATTCTTTTGTGTAAAAACCCACGCTTTAGGTCCTCCAGCTTCAGTTGGTAGCTAGTAGCTGTCGTTCAACATTAGTGTTACTCCCCAACCGGGAAAGCAGTTTCACACCTGGCTAGCTCGAGCTCTGTTACTGAAACTTCATCAGCGATGGAGCAGTCCTCTAACAACGCACTACACCGCACATACTGGATATTAATAAACCTCACAACTATGTAAATCCTCAATGAATATTCACTCGAGCCTCTCTCTCTCCCGTCCAACGGTATCGACTGCATGGAGATCCTCTCCGTCTATGTGTGTATGTGCCGGGGGTGGAGTGGGGGGGGAGAGGCGCACCACACCCCCCTCAACCGTGCAAACCTTCCGCCGTCCTCGCCTCTCCCCAACTAACTTCGATGTCAGTTATATAGTCCCATAAACTATCACAAACAATCCAAGTATATCGATATTAAGCTCCAAACCAATGCCCATACTATACTAATCTGCTCATTTTTTATTACAATAAGCTAATTTAATACCCGTGTTGTGACCAGCTGGATATATTAAAGAAAATAAGCGCCCACTTAATTATTCTTCCATTTAAGGCATAATCATTATAACTGTTTGTCTTCCTTGATTAATTATTGCGATTAATTTAGGCATCTTATTGGACACTTAGAGTAGACTTGAACCCACTTCACCTGCGCTGCTTCCACAGTACGCGTGCTGCTGTATCTGGCCGGACTACTTCCCACTGTACGCGTGGATGAATCTGTCAGCTGTGCATTGCGGTGCTGAGGTCCTCCAGACCTTTACTAATGTATGCACGAAAAGACTGGAACTAAACAACTTGCACCTTTCCTCTTAATTATTTTTTATTTTGACACTGATAAGATTTGAAACCCTAACACGTCTGTGAGAGTGCAAAGCTTTAAGATACATAGAATACACTAGTATTTATTCATGATTAATCACAATCATAGTGCTTCTGCAGGAGAGCACATGCATTCATCACATCTTCTAACAAGCATAATACTCTGTAAAATCAAGGAATTTGTATTATAAATGTGCCCAAATCCTTGAACCCCTTCTCACCCATTCCATACCCATAGCCAGCCTTTACCTGGTAGGCCCGAAGGGTAGATCCCTGCATATCAGTGAGCATTACCATTGTGTATGCATGATCTAGGATTTCCAGGAAAACATGGATGTAGGCAGACATAGCAGCAGCACTTGTGGCACAGGACCCCTCCCATGTACACACACACACTCTCTCTCTCTCTCTCTCTCTCTCTCTCTCTCTCTCTCTCTCTCTCTCTCTCCCTCTCTCGCTCTCTCTCGTTCGTGTCACCACCGCCCTCTTTTTTCAGGCAGCATTTTGTCAGTTCTTTGCATCATCATCATCATCATCATCATCATTGTTTCCTTCTTCACGCTATAGTATTCTTATTTATTGTTCCTTTCTTGCTGTTCTCCTGATCTATGAATTTATTTCTGCTCATGTTGTCTCGTTGCTTTGCTGAGACTTCCTCCATCCTTTTCACCTCATGAGTTCCTCTTTCTCCCCTCCCCCTCCTTCTCTCTGTGCCTCCTCTTTCTCATCTTGTGCTCCCTTCACTGCAACCCCCACCAACACCACCACCACCACCCCCACACACACACACAGAGACCCATTTTTTTTAAATGATAATCACTGCTGCATGTTGCACAAGGCCAGAGTTAATTCCTTAATCTATGTCCAAGCCTGATGTTCGAAAGATCATGCATGCATTTATGTGGTTGAATGCAATGATACATCAAGAGTCCCACATGGCCTTTGTTCTTCTCACAGTGTTTTGTCATTTCCATGATGAAGCCAGCATCTCCTCTCCTCTGGCATAAAGCAGTAAGCTGTGTGATGGTGAGGGGTATAATTTAGTAAATGAGTAACTCGTGTGTACTGGTGACTGTGGCACTGGCAGTTGGACTAATGGCAAAGTTACAGTCTAACAGAAGGTGGGTCTTTTTTCTTCATCATCATCTTTTCAAATGGCACTGAACTCCCTGACCCTCCTCCGGAAAATGCAGTATCTCTCTCAGTCATGCTACAGATTACCAGAAGACAAAAGGACCGAGGCGGAGCCATGCTGACAGCCTTCTACAGGAGGAGGGAGTGTGGGACAACCATGGAGGATACAAAACGATGGACACCAGCCTTCCCACTCATCACTGCTCCATGTCGTTTATACTATATCAGCTATGAGCACATAAGGCTTGAAGGCCGCTCCAGGGGCTCAGCAAAGTTCTGTATGTGAAGCATGCATACCATGTAATCACAACCCACCAAAAAATTGGTATTTTATACAGTTGTAAAGAAAAAGTGTATATTTCAATATAATCATTTGCTATTTGCCTTGAACGGCATTCTACTCCTAACTTGAAGTAATTACTTTTGTATAGGCTACTGACAAGCACAATACTTCCACCTCGTGGACAGAAGAGGGATTGTATATAATTTGTCAAAATCTGGATCTGTGGAATTGCATGACGTAGACGAGAGCACAGTGAGAAGATGCTGAAGATTTTTATTCATCTATTTGTTAATCACCCTACTAAGGTCGTGTGGAGGCTGGAGCCTATCTCAAGCGACTCTGGGAAAAGGCATGGTTCACTCTGAACAGCTTGCCAATCCATTTCCGGGCTATTACACACAACCATCTACACTCAAACTCCCACCTCGGGGCAATTTGGACCAGCCATTAAGTGTAGTGAGGGGCCGGTGGCATAGTGGTTAGGGTGCTGGGATCAAGAGGCTGAGGGTTCGAATCCCAGTTAGACCCCCCACCATGCTAAGACCTCTGGGCAAGGTCTTAACTGCAAATGTGCCTCTGTTCACCCAGCAGTATAAATGGGTATCAGTAAAAAAAATACTGGGAAGGTAACATGCGATGGACTAGCGTCCTATCCAGAAGGAATTGAACTCTTAGTCACTTCATGCTACAGAAACCGGGGATAAGCACTGATGAGCCACAGGGCTCGGGTGTAAAAGCCCAACAGGCTTACCTTACCTTATCATTAAGCGTAGTGTGTATATCTTTGTACTGTTGGAGGATACTGGATTATTTGGAGAAATCCAACGCAGGCACACAGAGAACATGCAAGATCCAGACAGAAACCCCGTCACTGGAACCAGGACTCAAATCCAGTTCCTTCTTGCTGCGAGACAGACATGCTAATAACCACTATTCCACTTTGTCATCCTTGGAGAACTTTATCTGTTGGTTAATTCTCCCTCAGCAGTTAAAAACATTTACAAAATATAAAAATAATTTTCCAAAACACCAACAATGGTGCATGTGTATCAGCAGAGCACACAATGCTACAGTGTATTAGTGCTGGTGTTGTGCTGAGAATCATTCTTCATTCAAATGATACTCCTATGATGGTCCTTTACAGTGAAGGACTTATTATACATAGGAATATGTTAGGGCCTAACAGTTAGGCATTGTATGCAAGTGTAGATTTATATAATAACAAATTCGTGTATATACAACTGAGCTGTACTAACATGAAATCAATGCACAGTGGTGCTTAAAGCCTTGTAAACCCTTTAGGATTTTCTGTACATCTGCAGACGTATGACCTAAAAAGAATCAGATATTTACAAATAAGTTGAGAAATAGATAAGAAAACACAATTAGATAAACTCAAGTTATTATCCATCTATTATCCTGTATAGACATTGGGACAGAGCCTGCCCTGACAATTTCAGGTAAGGGGAAACACAATGAACAGGTTTGCCAGTGTGTTGCAGGGCTAAAGCCTATCTGTCACTTGCACACATTTGTGGCACGCCTTGCCACGTCTCGAGCTGTGGCAAGGCGTGCCATTTTGTTCATGCATACTACACGCCTCCCACATTGGGACAACGAGATTGCGCAATCCCGGATGATGGTGTCGATTATTATTATTGCTATTGTTGTTGTTGTTGAATTTTATTGTAATTTGTAAAACTATTATTTTGTAAATTATTTCACATATAGAATTTTGGTTATTATGTTCATTAAAATTCAAAATGGTATAAATAATTGTAAAATAATTGT
>JAQNCB010000010.1:11337651-11352655 GCA_030068295.1 Euristhmus nudiceps | reverse complement strand
ATATAATTTTTAAATGACCAATATGTTTTCACATTACAAGCAGGGCTGTGGGAGTTTTAGAGAGTGAACATGTGCGTTTAATCAGCGACCTGAGGGGGAATGTGGCGTTCCCAACAGATCCTTTAAATAGTAGCCTGACTGTAAAACTGCATGGTATATGTAGGACAGTTTTGTTTAGGACTAATTTTATTTGTGTGAGGTGTCTGTGGGACCTTGAAACATCTTTATTTGTTGGGAATTTGGCAAACAATTTAAGGCCATCATGAGCATTTCTTAAATTTGTTTTAAAAATACAAAGCTATTTTAGAGGAGCTCCTGAGCAGAGCACCATTGTCATGGAATATGGATGGTTGCACTGTGTTCCTTTTCCTGACCAATGTCCATGTGTGCCCAGCAGAGAAAACCCAGTGTGGTTGCAGAGTTGATGCTGATTGACTGATATTTATCACTGAAGTGCATGACAACAGGCAGCATTTACACCCCCCCCCCCCTACAATTTATTATTATTATTATTATTAACAATGAAATAACAAACACCTCCGCCATAAGAAATTATTCAAACAAATAATATAAGATACAAATGAAAATGTTCAGCTACTTAACAGCAAATGGGGCAGCTATTGCCTAATGGTCAGGGAAGTGGCTTTGGGATGAAAAGGTCACTGGTTTGATTCCCGAACCAGCTGGAAAAATGCGTGACAATGGGGATGTGAGCTCCGCCTTAGTTGAAGTGCCCTTGAGCAGAGTACCTAACTGCTGTCCGCACGCCCCCGATGTGTGCGGCAGCCCACTGCTCCGAGTGTGTTTGTGCTCACTTTTTATGGGTTAAATGCAGAGGCAACAAGTTCTCTTGCGGGATTAATACGTTTATCAAAATAAAAAAAAGAAACAACTATTAGGACTCTCCCCTGTTTTTAGGCAGTCTTGAAGTTAATGGAGTATAATGGCTCACATTGGCACTGGATAATTCACAGGGTCACATGTGAGTATTGGATACATGTTAAAACAATGCTAGTACCTTTAATCTCTGGGGGAATGTCAGTTAATGGCGAGACAACAAAAAAAACCTGACCTTAAACCTCCTGCCGAATTTCAGTTTTAAATCTCTTGAAAACACTCATGATGTTCATGTCTTAAGATGTTTTTCAATTGTACCATATTTACTGTAATATCATTTCCTTTCCTGTTTGCTGTATTGCTGAATTCTGTGTAACAGTGCGAATTTGATCTCACAATCTTGCTTCAAACATGTACAAAAGCGTATTATGTCAAACTTTAGGATACCATCCTAGTTGGAATGATATTTTTTTAACATGTTTTAAATTCCTGGGTCTGAGTGGCTTTCTCAGCCCTAGTGCTGGATCACCAGTGCTGTGTGCATTTATATTTAGCTTGCTTTTATATTTAGCATCTCTTAATGCACATACCCTGATTCAGAGAAGACAAGGAAAAAAAATACACAGTTCTTGGTGGTGGGTTTTTTTTTTTTTTTTTTTTTGTTTTTTTGTTTTTTTGTTTTTTTGTTTTTGTTTTTTTAGACCAGAATCAAACTCACTGAATCAGCTGTTTGGTTTAGTCAGGTGTGCTGGAAATCAGGAATCCACCAAATTTGCTGTGCATTGATATTCCATAGCAACTGACTGAAGAAGGACGTCAGTTAGAATAACATCAGGATCAGACTACGTGATCAGGCCGATTGTGACACAATTTTGATGTAACAGGAAAATGTCCAGTGTTGTGCCCAGATATGAATATCACTGTGAAATAACCAAAGAATGAGGTGTCTGGGATGCTCCAAAACGTGATGGAAAAACCTCAAATGGCAGAATTTCTTGTATTTTCTCACCTAGTTTTTCAACAACCATGATATGTTCCTTGAAAGCCATGATTGACAATTTCTTGACCGTTCTCCCTGATGGTATGCAAGGATGTAAAAAAATTGCTCAGGGTCAGACCTGGTTGTCGGTCTCCTAACCAAGACACAGCAAGTACTGATGAAACTAAAATTTCCTAATCTAACATGATTATTGAGAAATATAAAACTATTATGTTGTCTGATCCTGGTATTAGTGCTCATTCAGGATTGATGTGTGTCAGTGTCTCTCTCTTTCTGTCTTTCTTTCTGCAGAGAAAGTCAAACAGAGCGAAGGAGAAAAAGCAGAGGAGGCTTGAAGAAAGGGCGGCGATGGATGCTGTGTGTGCGAAAGTGGTTGCAGCCAATAAGGTACAGCTTTTTCTTTACTTCCTATAATCGAAAGTTTAAACCCTAGTTTGTCTCTAGAATTGGCTGCTATTTTGAATGTCACTTTTTTTGCCTTTGCAGCTTGAAGATCCTCTGTCAGCTTTTCCAGTCTTCAAAAAGTACGACAGAAATGGGTACGTGATGTCACTTTTCCACAAATCGTTTTCTAGGTCTCGGAAGATGCTGATGGACACTTTCCACTGATAAGGTTTTGTTGTGTAAGCTGAACTGTTCCACACAGGTTCTCAACCAACAACAACAACAAAAAAGAAAAATACTGCTGGTTTGAATCCAACCACATGTGGTGTCATTTCATTGCCATCATGTCCAGTTATTTTTGAGCTCACCATTAGGCCAAAAAAAAAAAACCCTTTGTTTCCAGTAACATTGCAAAATAATTTTGGGTCGGTAAAAGTTTTTTGTTTGTTTGTTTGTTTGTTTGTTTGTTTTTCCCCAAAGCCTCTCACAGAAGTGGAGATGAAGAGTGCGCGCACCCCCTTCTCTCTCAGCACTGCTCAAGTGAACTTTCCTGCTTGAGATTCTTGTAGAAAGTGTACCTATTGACAGTCTGAATATCCCAGTGGTTATTTCATAACAGAATAGCAGTCTGTTATGAAATAACCACTGGATTACAAAAACACATGAAAAAAAAAAAACTGTAGTCGGCTCAAAAAAGTGACTCGGTCGGGTGACCGGAAACAAAGGGGTTTTTTATTTATTTAATTTTTTATTTTTTTTTTGGCCTTATATAAAGTAAGATGCAGACCATGGGAGTAATGTTTAGGTTTGTAATCAAGATTTGTGATCACATTATTGGTGCCTTCCAGAAGTGTTTGGGTTTCCTTTTTAGCCTGTTATCTTTCCGATTGTTATCTTGAGGAGTTTTCCCTTGCCACGATCATCCCTGGCTTGCTCATTTGGGATGTAACTATAAATCTATATCTGGATTTCTCTAAAGCTGCTTAGTGGAAAATGTAATGCGAATTAAAATTAATTGTACAAAGAAAATTAAATTGTTTACACACTACTCCAGTTAGTATGTTCATATTATATATGACAAAACGGTGATCTCTGAATAGCTGTTTTAAATGAATTATGCACATGTCCCATAGTAAGGGTATGACTTGTTACTTTATTTCAGTCCAGCTTTTATTTATTTTATATTTTGGTAAAAGTGTCTGACCTGTTACTGGTGATGGCAGTGGTGAAGAATTCTAATGCATCTGTGAGTAAATTTGTGCAAGCATAACGCGGTGCTTTTTAAAAGTGGAGCAGGTATCTTTGGTTAACTGTTGATGTTTGTGGAGGTTTTTGTGGCATCTGGTTTTGTCATTTACTGTTGTCTATACTCCGTCTCTGTCATACTACTATGACAGTGTGTGAGCAATGTACAAATGGAGTTCTAAACACTTTAAAGCACTTTCATCTATTCGTCTGTCTATTGGCATTTTTCAGGGTGGGCCTTACAAAAATGTTATGGATTTGAACAGGTTTCAAATAAGGGCAATTCTGCCATAACTAACATGTCATTTGCACAAAAGATAAAAATAAGACCTTTTTTTTTTATATCAAACAGAATTTAATTATACAAATTAAATTTTAAAGAGTTAAACATCAGAACAAATATTGGATAAAAGTTGTGAGATTGAAGTTCATGTGACATAGGGTTGTTTATACGTATAGAAATGCGGTGATTTTCACCGAAATTGTAAATGACATGTTGTTAAAAATCATGTATCATTAACTTACAAAATATAAATCCACAATTCTATGAACTGCAAGGGGGCACATTATCTAAGTTTTTACAAACAATTAACTGATAACGAGGTATTATTTGGTCCAATGAAATAAAAAAATCATTGAGCATTATTGTAATGGGGGCTCCTGATTGGTGCATCAACAAGGTGTGTAACTATCAACCCAGAGATTGCAAGGTCGAATCCAGGTTGATGCTACAGCCATCCAGGACTGGGAGTCCGTGGGAACTAATTGGCTGAGCTGTAGCAGGAAGGATAGCATGTCCTCGTAGATTCTTCTGTCACTCACAGAGATCACCAACCAATCATGGGCGTCTGTGAGCTCATTCGTACGAGGTGGATAGCGCTTTCCATCTGAGTTAGGCCGCCTCCAAACATGCAAGCGCATCAGCTAATAAAGAAGCAGGCAGTAGCAATGCATGTCACGGAGGGGGTGTGTGCATACTTAACGTCCCTCCTTCTTTGGTGGTGGTTGTGTGACAGGGAAGGCAATACTTGATGGGAAATTTTGATACGATCAAATTAGGGGAGAAATTCGAGTAGCAAAAATGGGATAGAAAAAAACTGTTATGAGAATAATTAATTTGCATAGCTGATGTGCTTTTATTATTTTTCAGTATGCAGATGAAATGTCAAACTCCGAGATGGCTGCCACTCATGTGACTGCATCTGCCGCAAGTAGCTTGTTATATTTAAAGCAACAAATTCTACAAAAAAATTACAACAGTACTTTTCCAAATTTATTTTTGTTATTAGAAATGATCATTTTTCTTAATGGAAGTGCCTATAAACTCTCTCTCTCTCTCTCTCTCTCTCTCTCTCTCTCTCTCTCTCTCTCTCTCTCTCTCTCTCTTTCTCTCTCACATATATTTTTATATATATATAAGAGTAGCAGTGGATGGGTGTGATGGAGCAGGGAGTCCTGTAGGGTTATGAGCCTCTGCTCTAAAGTGTGGTGCTTTGCTTCATATGCTTTTTGGTTGAAGAGTTCTGCCATCACCACCCTGTTTAAAAAATCCTTTTAACATTTATACTGAATAAACAAGTGGCTTGTGAAATTACCCGGAAGATTGTCGTCTGACACTGTTTTACCACTGATAGACAAAAATGGAATTTCATTTCACGTCTTCCGTTGCTGTAATTTTTTTCACTGAGTAATAAATAACGCCCCCAAATGTATTTACATGACTTTCAATACTTTAACAGGTGACCACACAGCTTGGTTCTTAAGTAGCTTCACCAGTGTCTCGATTCATTGCCCTAGCACTGGCTATTTGTCCATGGGGAAAGGATGTGTATGAAATAGCGATGTTTTTTGTGTGACAGGTTAAATTTGGAGATTGAGTGTAAGCGGGTGACTGCACTGTCCCCCATCACTGTGGAGTGGGCCTATGAGCTGACCAGAGCAAACGTACAGACACTGTAGGTATTAAGCACGCAAATCTTTTTCTTTACCAAGTAACCACAATTGTGTGTATATATATGGCTGATTATCATTAGATGATCTATAATGTACCCGATCACATGTACATATGTAGGTAGATGAAAGTGTTTTCGGAATAAGCACATTATTGTATTGCGATGTCTGTTTAAGAGCTGCTTTCACACTTATCGCGCCTATGTCCATAACTCATTGATATTTAAGGGATTGATTCTGTTAGTGTGACTGCAGAGGATATTAATGTGATTCACAGATTTATAGTGATAATATTCATGATTCCCATTTCTGTAATTAATATGGAGCTATAAAATGGCTTCGGGTGGATTAAAGCAGGTTTTGCAAACGTCCACACTTCATGTGTTTCCGGTCCTGGTTTACAGATATGAACAGAGTGAATGGGGATGGAAGGAGAGGGAGAAAAGGGAAGAGATGACGGATGAGAGAGCATGGTATCTCCTGGCACGGGATGCCGAATCCGCCCCTGTTGCTTTCTCTCATTTTCGATTTGATGTTGAATGTGGTGACGAGGTTTTATACTGGTAAGGTGTTATTTTGAGTATGGCTGTATGTATTATGTGGTCCTAAATAATTATTTGTGACCAGCTGCAATTCTCTTAATGGGCTTTAACCCATTGCTGGATATCATTTATTAGACATTGGCTGCGAAATATGTGAAAATGTGAAGGGCAACTGAAAGCATTTTTTAATAATGCAAACCCTTTAAACTTTTGCTTTAGTTACGAACTCCAGTTGGAAAGCAAGGTCAGGCGGAAAGGTCTGGGAAAGTTTCTCGTCCAGATCCTGCAGCTCATTGCCAACAGGTACACATTTCTTTGTGTGTTGGTACATCAGGACTCAGTATTCAGAAAACACACACACACACACGCGGGTATGGGGAGAACATTCCTTAGATACAGTGACGCACACTTTCCCAAGTGTCCTGTACAATTCTATTATGGGCTGCCCTTTTTGGTAGTTAATATTTCTAATAATAAAACACATCAGGTTGTTTTTGCAGTACAACGTCTCTATCATTTGGCTCAGTTTGCACTTTCTGTATCAGTTCAGCACTTTTCATCTATAAAATACCCGGATACAGGCCATTTGAGGGTTGACTTCCTTTCGATTCAGTGGTGAATCACTTTTGTATTGCAGTCCAAGACCACCCGTCTCAGACACTCTCAGGCTTGCTGCTTTTGTCTGTAACTAATTGTGATTGGTATGTGGGGGAAACCCCACCATGCTAGTGGTGTGCAGTGTAATACATTTGTCATCTGTGAAGTATTTTACACTGCCATGAGACCAGTGAGGTTTACTCTGCATATACTGTATTACAAGACCTGCCAGTCTCTGCACATTTTTAAAGAAGGGGCTGTGCAATTTTACATCAGTGTATGCGAAATAACAGTTATACCCCGAAGGCAAGGTGTGTGTCGCTGAATAGCCTTTGATACAAGCTGAGCTAGGGCTATTGCTAAAAGTGTTTTGTTTGTACTACTCTTTGAAAAAAAAAAAAAAAAAAAGTCTGTTTTGAATGTTAGACCTTACTTCATGGAAAACAAATAAAAATATGAAAAGATTCCATGGCTTAATTTTTACAATAAAAAAATGATAATGAAAGACACAAGTGAACTTGATTGTGCACATGGTCAACTGTCTCTCTCACTCTGTTTATGATGTCTCTCTCTTAGTTTAAAGGGTACCTGTGGTGAATTAGCATTACTAGCTATTTAAAATATCACGTATAACATCAGCGCTTCCTTCAGACAACATCAGTCCATACCCGTTTTTACGGTTGCGTGCGAGTGTCATGTCATGGCTCTAGGCATGCTCAGAGACATGTTGCCTTTTTGATTGGCTGTTCCAGCCTGGTAGTGACATAAGTGCATTGGATTGGCTCAGTCACTGACCCGTGTAGCATAACACGCTTTCGGCCAGGAAATCGCGGAAAACATTTCTTTTGTGTTCTTGAACCAACGGACGACAGGAAAGCCGAGTTGGCAAAATGTTAGCTGCATAAGCCATTTAGTATTTACCATCAGGTCCATCTCTGTCAGCATTCTCGCTGGAGTCACTAGAATGCAAGTTTCACTGTCTCCATAAGGGACATCAACACCGCCCAATGCATTGACGTCACTTCTGGGGGGGGAAACGACTGCTAAGCTGCCAACGCCTGTAGTTTGGCACACTGCTAGTAATCCTTGGGATAAAATCAGTGTCTTTACTTTTTATGGTCAATTGTGTTAAGTGTCTGTAGCGCTTTGACTTATTACTTGTGCATGAATTATGCTGCAAGAATGACCAATGCCGGTACACTTTACGTATCATGTATATTGTGTAGACACATTAAACAAAAAAAATAAACTGAGATTTCTACATTTACATATTTTAACCCCGACACTGAGTCAGGTCAAATGAGCGATGCGCTTCGAGTCAAGCAACCGGGAGCTTTTCGGCTTGTTTATCCTACTCATCAAAAAAAAAAAAGAAAGTGAAGATTTAAACTCTGCTTCATAAAGGGACGTCCGTATATGTTGGAAGCACAAAGGAAAACAAATTTAACTTTGTTTTTTTTCCATTTTAAATAATAAAAAAAAATATTTGTGTGTGTTGCCCTGCAATGGCCTGGTGAGCTGTTCGGGGTGTATTCTGCCCTCCTCCAGACTCGGCTGAGATGGGTGCCAGCCTCTCGTGAACCTAATTAGGATTAAGCGACTTAGAAAAATGAATAAATGAATGTCAGCTATATGCATGTTGTACAGCTGATTTGTATCTGGTTTGTGGTGAATTTATGGTATTGTGTTTTTTTTTTGTGCATTACTGCACAGTTGCTTAAAAATCCTTGCAGTCTGATAAGCTTTTAAAAATCTGCTCTTATTTGCAAGTAACCATTTCTATTAGAAATGTAAGTCCCTACTAATGAGGTGACATTAAGGGACATTTCCCATTATCGAACATCCTACTGCCAACTGGACTGTTCAGGAGTAATAGTGAATCATGCATCATGACTCATGAGTGTGTGGATGTGCTGCTGTCTCGTGTCTGTATAATTAATACTGTATCAACCAACTTTGACTCATTTTTGCTTCAGATTTAACAGAATTCTCATCCTACTGTTTGAAAGCTTCCTCTTTAACTTCCTTCTCTTTATTCTGTTCACTTTGTTTCAGTACACAGATGAAAAAGGTAATGTTGACGGTTTTCAAACACAACCATGGAGCCTACCAATTTTTTCGGGAGGCCTTACAGTAAGTTCAAGCTCTCTTGCTCGCCACATGGTTAATATTTGTGTTTTCCATTTGAGACTATTCATATGAACCGCCCATTCTCACATAGTCCGTGGAATCAGCGTGTAAAGAGCACTCTGATCAGTGCGTAGGTGAAGGAAGTCCTGTTTGTAATGTTGTGGAAGAGCTCAACACTGTGTGATTATGATTACTGTGCTTTTTCTGCCGCCGCAGGTTTGAGATCGATGAAACCTCACCCAGCATGTCTGGTTGCTGTGGAGATGAGTATTCATACGAGATTTTGAGTCGACGGACGAAATACGGCGAGGTGTCGGGTCACGCGCATGCTGGCAGCCACTGTGGCGGCTGCTGCCATTAGGTAGTGGTCCTGTTGTTCCTTTACACAAACACTCCTCATCCGTTCGTCCTCCTGTCAACAATCATTTTTGCCCTCCGTTACCCCGTATTGCATCCCCGTGAGCCTAGTTCAGTCATGCACTGTGGCCAGAAAGAACAAGAATTGAACAGGAGCTTATCAGAGCACCATTGATTTCCATCTTTCAGTTGCTGCTGCTGTTTAACAGAATGTTCAGAGTGCAAGATCTTGCAGTATATGGTTTATAAGTGACTCCTATAAAAGGAATAAATAGTGTGAAAAATAATGGAAGAATTTCATGAATGATTGATCATGTGTTATGAGCATGAAGTAGGTGATGAATTTCAGAATACTCCAAGTGCATTAGTTTACACTACATGGGAACAGTGTGATCTGATTGACCCGTACGAGGTCATGGACTTTTTCCTGATTTAAAAGAAACGTGTTGATTTGGAGAGTGATTTACGTTTGTTCCTGTGTAGTGTACACTAACGCTGAATGAGTTTAAACGCAACGCTAGCTACATAGCGCTGAAGCTCTGTGGAAGGACCTCACCTGACCTGCCTCTGTAATGGTTACAATATGTAAAAAGAAATGATAATGTTGATTTCCTTTGTTTCCTGTGTAGTATGTACTCAAACTAATATGCCTCTGGTTGAGTGGATGTTTCTGAATTGATGGTGACATCCACCTCACCTTTGGCGTATTATTTTTGATTATCCTTCAATTACTAATTTGATGTACACAATGGGTTTCTCTTGTACAGATCCACAGCAAGTTGTGATGTAAAGGGATCGCATCAAATCTAAAGGTTAAACTGTTACAGTATAAATGTTTCGAAAGGTTATATCCTGTCACTAAGTATTTTGAATTCATATAAGACCGATTAGTGGTTTTGCAAGCTTTTGCTGTTTTCTTTTCACTCCATTTAAAATAAGTTCCTGGCAGGTTTTGTAGTTAATACTGAGTGACGTTTGAGGTGTACGTGTGAAATGGTGCTCCTAATGACCGTGTAAAGTTGACGGATTTTTAAAGCTAATGCTGTGAAACGGTGACTGAACTAGGCCTTAGATTTCTCCCTCATCTATGAAGGTCCTCCTTGTTCGTTACTATTTTTCACTTGATATCAGCCCATGACTTGAAGAAAAAAAATAAATATATTCCCTCTCCAGCCTCATGAATCTTTGAATAACAGAGATGGCAGTAATGCTCACGTGACAGCTCTGTGTAGTGAACTTTCCCCTCACCTCAGGAACCAACATGGTGAGTAGTACATCTGTACATCCCATGATGATAATCACAACCAACATCAAGGCTGGACTTGATGCGTTCAGCGTACAATTGTCTCTCTCCGAAGCTGCTGATTATTTTATTGCGTTCAAGGGCATGGCACACTGGCTGTTACTGCCATTTTCTCTCTTACTCTGTCAGGGTACTTGTACATACATTTTAACAAAATGCAAGGGGCTTACCTAAGTGTTTTATTTCTTTTAAGTAACTGAACACAGTGAATGGCTTTGTATTCTTTATAATCACTCAAACTGGTCAGTCTCAGGTCATTCAATTAAGTAAAACCTATATCAAATATTTTATAAACAGTTATCCCCATCAAAAGGATGAAGGGGCTGATGCTGATTGCAACACACCCTTAGTGCAGAAAATTACTGTCCTTTTTCTAAGTGTCACAGCCTTTTATCATCCCAAAACACAATTTTTTTAACTGTATATAATCTGTTTGCCATTCTCATTTTATTTGCTGTTACAAAGGTCTTTGGGGAGAAATTACATTGAGACAATTTAAAGTGGTAATGTTTGAATGAGTATTCCTGTCTTGCTTTGTTGTTGATGCAGAGAGGGAAGTTATTTCAGCTATTGGTGTTTTATTTGTATGCAACAAATAAACTGGTTTGACTCAAAATGGCTTCATTTGCTTTGTTTTATGTAATGCTAAAAGTCGAACAAATGAAAGGTAGATTGTGACACCCTTCACCGCTGTAATAAATAAAGGTCCCCAGAGCCCTTTGCAATGACAGCATTTTTCATCTTTCATTCATTTTCTGAACGGCTTAATCCTAATTAGGGTCACGGCAAGGCTGGCACCCACCTCAGTTAACTCTGCCAGCGAGGGCAGGACACACCCTGGACAGCTCGCCAGGCCATCGCAGAGCAGAAACATACTGGCGCCTATGCAGCTACTCTTGACGAAAGTCAGTAATGGTTCTTTTACATGCCTCTCACCACAGTGAGGAACATGGCTGGCCTTTGATAACCCAGTTAGCTGCACTGGGTGGACAGCAGTGACCGTTGACAGTGGGCCTTGATCCCCCGACCTTGGGATTAGTAATTCAGTACCTTACCACCGGGCCACCACTGCCCATGACAGCATTTTTTTTATTAGCATAATAGAACTGTATTAGAAATAAAAAGTATAAATAGTTATGTTTGTGTAAAGTACATAAGTGGTCCAGGATATTTATTGGAATCATTTGAGATTTTTTTTTTTTCACTCACCAAACCAGATGCTTGAAAAGCAGACGGTGCTTCTGGCCAAGGTTAACAAAAAAAAAAGCTCCTTTTTGAATAGTAAAGTTTTGCCTGGAATGTGAGGATTTAACTCGATACTGAAACTTGTTGAAGGGCTGTCGAAATAATCTTGTGCACATTGAGTTATTTCAACTACAGGTGAATGATGGTACAGCGGCATCTGAGGGACTGGAGAGCACAGATGTGCAGCTTGGATTCTGCTTTTGTTCCAAATCATGATTACAATCACCTGTTTTACATCATTTCTCACCCTAAAGCCTGTTTTGCTGTATCTGGGTCAGGAGAGCTAATTATCATTGATGGAACTATAAATTCTGAATTTTACAATGATGGCATCTGGCAGATGCCTCTATCCACAGCAACTTACATTTTTTCATACACCTGAGCAATTGAGGGTGAAGGTTCTTGCTCAAGGGCCCAACACTGTCAGCTGGGTGTTACTAGGGCTTGAACCGTGAACCCAGTAATCCAGAGCCCTGACCACTGAGCCACAACCATCCACAGTAATTATACTCGCAAATTCTAAAAGTCAATGTCAGGACCTGTGTTTAGTAACTGAATCTCAGGAGTAAGTGTCAATTGTGTATGACTCCTTTACTGTTGCGATTCAGTTTGTAGATAAAAGTCCTGGATGAATGGACGTCTCAGTTTTTCAGTTGATATTGATGCTTTTGCTGGAGCTGTGTGGTGCAGCTGTGGCTGCAAAGTTTGAACAACTGTTGAGTTGTTAATGTGTGTTTTTTTGTTTTTTTTTTATAGCATTGCTTTATTAATGCCATTTATTCTGTCCACCTTGACATGGGTGGATGGAAACCTGATTCATTGTGGGATGGATGGAAACAGATGATTCACTGTGGCGACCCCTGAGGGGAGAAGCCGAAAGAAAAGTAGTAGATTCTGTCTACCTTGACATGCTTGTCTGTGATGCAAAGTCCAGTTATATTTTGTTGATGGTTTCTATAGGTTTGGTGTGATAACAGTATTAAGTGGTATGGTAATTTAGGTCATACAACAATTAAGTGAATGTTTGCAAATGAGATCTGGTTCTCAAACATTTACCTGGTAAAATAAATTAAAAACGACTGTGGAATGTATAGCTTGCCACTGCTCAATGCATACAACTTTTTACCCAGAATTAGTGAAAAATGCAATTTTTTATGAAGGAATGGACGAAAATTCCTCCCAGCTGATTTGCAGGACTGAACAAGGGTTACTAGAGAAAGACATTTTTGAGTAAAGTTAGTGCTGCACGAGGGGGTGTGAGAGCAAAGGGTCACAGTTTTGCCACTAAAAAGGTATGCAATACTAGATCGTTTTCTGAAAGAATGAAATGACCAAATACAATACTTTTTCACCTATTTATCTATTTTATTTTAAATTTTTTATTATGTTTAGGACTGCTTTGAGAATCTGATATCATATTTTAGATATGTATGCAAAAAATAAATTCTTAAATGACATTTACTGTGGTAGGCTTTTATAAATTTTCCTAAATACTGACTGAACATGATCAAATAAATTGTTTTAAATCATTAAAAGTTTGCATTTACCCTTTTTAATATGACGTAAAATTCAGTCATATATTTTTAACATTTTCTGTAGCCTCTATCTTCCACATGTTTTTGTAACATGTATCATAATTTTATTAATATTCCTTGCATTGCATGGAGCATTTTCACTCTAAATCACATCCATTGACAAGATGGAAACGGTACTGTCGTGGTACGGATCTTGTTTATGAGAACGCAATGAATGCTGCACCACAGCGGAAACTGTTGCAGCCATAGGAGTAAAGACATAGATACGCAACGCTCGTTATACGAATGTTCGCGAGGTACTTGGTAGGCGATTGGCATGCCGCGGCCATGTTTGGGAGGTGAACCAATGTAAATACCCCCGCATATGTAGTGTACGGTACAAACCTCAATCACCAGGGTTTATATTGGTATTTTCATAGTCTCTCAGAGAAACCAGTTACAAAGGGGTCAAAAATACAGGTTTTTAATTTGCTAGTTTTTTTAAGAAGTAATCTTCTTAAATGTTTCAGGCTATAATTTTTTTTTACATTTTGTCTGTAACATTATTTTCTTGAAAGTCATGGTCTTTGAAATTAAGCATGTCCAAAACAATAAAATTTCTTTAAAAACCATCATTGTCAATAGTAGTATGATTTCAAATCCAAATCAACAGCCTGTAAGATTGTAAATGTATAGAATATGAAATATGTAGCAAATATATATTTTTTCCGAGCTTTTATTGTTAGAAATATCTTTTGTGTTAATTTCCTGACGGCATCGACCTTGATTTCGGAGTGGAAACTTTTGGACAGATGCATATTCTCATGTTTGTGTAATCAGCAGTTCAGAATCTGGTTCAGATATGTTTTGTTCTAAAGTTACACACCTAGATGTACTTTATAAAAAGTGCATCTGATTGGAAAATGAAAAGTCAGAGTAGACGTTTTGGACGGACACTTCCTCGTATGTATTCAGCTCTGCCCTGTGCAGAACAAATCAAAGAGATTGCCACCAAATGCATGATTTAGTTAAACAACAAAAGCTTATCTAATTTTAAATGGAAACATTTTCACGACAAACATTCT
The DNA here is from genome assembly GCA_030068295.1 of Euristhmus nudiceps. Taxonomy (NCBI): domain Eukaryota; kingdom Metazoa; phylum Chordata; class Actinopteri; order Siluriformes; family Plotosidae; genus Euristhmus; species Euristhmus nudiceps. The sequence goes on along the minus strand of JAQNCB010000010.1, from coordinate 11,338,466 downwards.
CCTTTGAAAATTACTTCTGTTGGAATCCTGAGAATTTTTCCAAGTGGGAAACTCAAATTTGTTCGATATTTAACTTCTGTGTATATTTTCAAGACAAGCTGATATATTTTGTCACTGAAAATGAATTCAATATCTTCAATATATTTATTCAAAATCTTTATTCATTTTGCACACAAACACATGTTCAAAAATATGTAAACAATTATTAACTGTAATGAGGTAACTCGATTAAATTCATATCACAATATAATTTGATTAATTATAATAATAACACGGGCAGTGGTGGCCCAGTAGAAAGATACTGGATTACTGATCCCAAGATTGTGGTTCAAGCCCCATTAGCAACAGGTTGTCACTGCTGCCCCCCAAGTGCAGCTAACTGGGCTATCAAAGGCCGACCATGTAAAAGAACAGCTTAATCCTAATTAGGGTCACAGGGAGGCTAGTGCCCATCTCAGCCGACTCTGGGTGAGGGCGGGTTACACCCTGGACAGCTCACCAGGCTATCGCAGGGCCGACACACACACACACACACACACACAGGGTTCATTACAATGGCGCATTAATCGTGTTTGTGTCCCCATGCACTACATATCCATGCGTCAGCTCGGCGCAGAGAAAATCTAGTTTATTATAATTTTTAATTTTAAAAGTTAATATCGTTCAAAGAAATGTTAATAAAGCATGCTGGTGAGGACGTCACCCGCTGCTGAAATGACATTGAACCCATCAAGGGATTCGAGCACAGGGTTCATAGGTGTTGGATTTAAAGAACGTGGGAATGCGCGAGCTGTGTTTCGAGCAGATGAACACAT
>JAQNCB010000010.1:11064484-11082275 GCA_030068295.1 Euristhmus nudiceps | reverse complement strand
CTGTATCCTCTGTCTGCCTCTTGTTTCTTTTGGCTGCTTTCACAAAGGTCCAGTTAGGATAACCACAGGTTTTCAGGACCTTCTTGATGTGATCCGCGTCTTTCTTTCTGCCCTCCATACCTGTTGGGATGCTATGTGTTGTAGGGTTCTGATGACTCCCAGTTTATGTTCCAGTGGGTGGTGTGACTCGAACAGCAGATATTGGTCTGTGTGGGTGGCTTTCCTGTAGACCTCAATGTTGAAGGCCCCATCCTCTTCAGCTTTCAGTGCGCAATTCAAGAAGGCCATGCAGCTCTCCTTAACATCTTCCTGGGTGAACTTGATGTTCTTGTCCACGGAGTTGTGGTGCTCAGTGAAGGCTTCAACCTCTTGTTTCTGGATGGTAACCCATGTGTCACCTACATATCTGTACCAGTGGTGGGGTGTTGTTCCTCTGAAAGAGTGGAGGGCTTTTTCTTCCACTTCTTCCGTGCAGAGGTTGGCCACTATGGGAGACACAGGTGAGCCCATGGCACATCCATGTTTCTGTTGGTAGAAACCTTCATTAAATTATAAACAAGTAGTGGTCAGACAGAGGTCCAGTAAGGAGCAGATGTGATCCACTTTGAGGGCTGTTCTGTGGACCCAGGACTTATTCTGGAGTATGCATGCCTGCCTCACAGCACAAAGGTCCTGGGTTCAAATCCCAGGATCAGGTGTTTCTCTGTGGAGTTTGCATGTTCTCCCTGTGCTTGTGTGGGTTTCCTTCAGTACTCCAGTTTTCTCCAAAAGTCCAAGGGCATGCACATTAGGTTAATTGACTGTCGTTCCTAGATGTAAATGTGAATAGTTGTTCAGGGTGTACCCTGCTTTCACTCAGTGTTGGCAGGGTTAGGCTACAACCTCCCCACCACCCTAATAGGAGTAGTATTTGGTGGATTGGCTAATGAGGGAGTGAGAGTGAGCTTTATGTTCTTCAGGATGATTGGAATAAGAAAGAGACCGGCATAAATGAATAGGCACAGAAAGACATTTTTACCTTTTTGCCATAACCAAAAGAATTATTCTGACATGACATGTCTAGACAAGGGGAGGGGACCAAAAAATGCTTTTGTTAAAGGATCCTTTATGAGGTTAAATAAATGTGCAGACAAGCATGCTCAGTGTAGCTGCAAGCTTTCTGCCTCCGGGTGTGCAGGAGCTTGAGGCTGACTGTTCCATAAACCGTCCAGAATACCTTCTGAGTCAGAGCAACTCAAAACTGTAGATTAAATCAGTGTCTGCTTTGGCTGGGTGTCCTGAAACGTGCATTATGCATGACTGAAGTTCTGCTCTTCTGTGGCGTTCTGCTTCTGTATCCAATGATGCCCCGATTACATGATGGAGAATTTTGTCGAGTATGTGGTGCATGCTTCTCCAGTGATTCTGAAACGTGAAACCACCGCAGCTTACTGTTCGGGGTCCCCAGTTTCGCTTGTGAATAAAATCTCCTCACTGCATCAGTCTGAACTCTAATGTATCCTCATAGCATGTAATGCAGGCACTATTTGATTCCTCCCGCCCATGGTTACAGAACAGTAGGCTTCTCTTTAAACACTTAAATATGGATGCTTTTTAATGTCAGATATGCAGATGAACATATCCACATGTGCATTCCCAGTAGGGCACAGGCTGCCAGTAAAAGTCGGCTGGGGTTATGTTGGTGATAATGTCACTGCTACAGTGTTAGTGTGTGTCTGTATAATGTGGGAGACCACCAGAGCAGGATGTGCAGTGTTTTTTTGTCCTGAAAACTGAAAGAATTCACGGAAAGGAACAGTGTTGGAACATCGTGCACTGCCTACGACTACTTTGCTTTTGGCTTCTCCCCTCAGGATTCGCCACAACGAATCATCTGTTTCCATCCATCTCTGTCCTCCGCATCATCTTTTCTCACACCAACTAACTTCATATACTTCACTAACTGTATAAGGAGGGAAATGAATGCTGAGATGGAATTGAACTGCAGTTCTTGTGTACGTTTCCTGTTTGTAAACAGCGATTTTACACCCCCCCCCCCCCCCAAGTGCTGAGTTCTGCTTACATGGCCTTGTGAATTAATTGACATCTTTATGGATTTATATATCATTTCTTCCATGTAATGTTTTTGCCAATTAGCCACCTAGCAACCAATTTTTACTATTGCCATCGTTATCATTAGGAAAGAATTTATTCATAAAAGTGATGAGTTGTAATTTCTATATGATATTCAATTAATTATAAAAGAAAACGAATGAAACCCCCAAGTGACCTTTCTGGCTGTTTACTGAAAATGTATTGGTGGATATTTCAGTACATCCTTGACGAACACGTCTTATTCTACTTGTATGCCTTTTAAGCTTACAAAAGCTTTTATGCTTAAAGGATACATTTAAGCATCTTTATCTTACCCTTTCACTTTCCTTAAATTCAGTGCCCTTCCTGCTTCGTGGCCTTTATTATTTCTTCTCGCTAGTATTGTAGTCCACCGATATGTTCTCTGTGGTGTGTTTATTTTCACAGCCGTGTGCTGCTAAGTGGGTTTTAAAGACAGCTTTGTCAGGTCCTTCTTTAATTAAGTACTCTGACTACCTCTTGCTCACCGTCTCTCCCTTTCTCCTTCGTTGTCCCTCCCAGTCCAATGCCCCGAGCTAATTGTTACCATGCCTCTGCCCTGAACTGTAAAACAAGTCTTCTACTGTGTGAGGGAAGTGCCTTCGTAAGCTTGACCCTGTGTGAAACAAAACCCAAGAGACACGCGCATGTATGTACACACACGCACACAAACACGCCTAATAACTGATCCTGTGTCTGTCTGAGGGGACAGATCTGGTGTCTCCACATGCAGGGGATCACTTTCCATTATACTGTTCTACGTGTACTTGAGAACATGTACGTACTCCTCTGTGTGTGTTGAAGTATGAAGCATGCGCCACAGTTCTCGCACAGTGTTGTACATGATTCTCCTCATCAGTATCTGTATCTAGGGTGAATTCACTCGTGAGCGAGGAACCCCTCCATGGACTTCTTCCAACGGACTCTGTCCTTTGCGATGGTTGTCCATGTTGTCCCCATGCTTTGAGTGAGGTCATCGCTCCATCTTGCTTTGGGTCGCCCACGTGATCTTCTCCATTCTCTTGGCGTCCATTCAGTTGTCTCCTCATCAGTCATTTAAAATATACAGTATGTATGTGATTCAGGGTTCTCCAGACACTCAGTAAATCATTTATGTGTGTGTGTATGTATGTATGTATGTATGTATGTATATATATATATATATATATGTATATAGAGAGAGAGAGTGATTAACTTTCATTCCTTCCTTATTGTGGGGCCGGTGGCGTAGCTGTTAGCGTGGCGGAGCTCATCATCAGGAGGTCGTGGGTTTGAATCTTGGTGAGACCCCCTCTGTGCTAGGACCCCTGGGCAAGGTCTTAACCACAAGTGTGCCTCTGTCCACCCAGCATTATAAATGGGTACCAGTAAAAATACTGGGAAGGTAACCTGTGATGGACCAGCGTCCCATCCAGGAGGAGTTGAACTCCGAGTCGCTTCACGCTACAGAAACCGGGATAAGCACCGGCCTGATGAGCCACTGGGCTCGGGTGTAAAAAGCCCACAGACTTTACCTTACCTACCTTACCTTCCTTATTGTCTTGACTTGTAAAGAACATGATTGCATTTCGTTGTGTGAGAGGACTAAACCGCTCCACTTGGTGTCTGTATTCTTAGAGATCTAGATGAGATCTTTATCCAGTTAGATTAAAGCCACGTTTGACCTGACAGTTGGATTTCGTTTAGTTTTACTCTGGAAACCAGAAATGTGTTGCATGAACTAACATAGACATAAGTTAATTAAATGTAGGTACCTGAGAAGAGCACCTGGCCTTGGAGCAGTGTAAACATGGCCTGTCCGATATCTTTGTTAAAGGTTCTGGTTGCTGTTGTCTGTGCCAGATCCATTGAGGACTGTTCCTAGATTCTGCCCTTAGGTCGAAGGCACATCTACTTTAAAATTTCCCAGTTGGTTCCAAACAAACTCATGAACTTTACCCTGCCTCATGTTAATCGTTGTCTGCATACCTTTAAAATATCGCTATGCAAGGAAAACGTAACTGCAGTCCAGAAAAACAAATCCAATTTGGTTGCTTGTACGTTGTAATCATAATTAAGAAGTAAACAGATTTAGCCTGATGTAGGAATACATCGTGGTACTCGTCGTCACCCTAAACCGCTTCGCATTGCCACAGTAATCATGCTGACTTCTTTCTCTCCACCTCTTTATCATTGAACCCACTTCCATTAAAAGCTGGGTGGGCATGATATTTCCACATTAGGGTTCCATTATTACCCCCCCTTCGTTCTCTCTCATGCGGAATCTGTACACAAATGTTAACCATGCCAAATCAATAAAGTCTTTTGCTCCAATCAGACCGGATGAGCCACACTTGTGAGTGATTGTAATAGCCTCAGCAGGAGACAGGTAATCGTGGGGTTTTCATTTCACAATGAGGAAAAGAAACAACAAACAGCCACTATTCCTTTGGCCCTCATGATTTATTATGGCTATTAAGAATGCAGAGACGAGCGGCCGGAAAACAAGCGTGTTTATTTTTTAATCACCGTAGTGCCGCGCAGGCACCCTAATCATCTGTAATCGCCTAGTTAGGGCTGAAAATGCTTTAACCTGATTAAAGGCTGACTGGGTTAGACCACATCATGACTGAGTGTGCGTCTGCAGAAGAGGTATGTAACCAACTGACAATGACCGTGGTGTGCTTGAATAATTATAAATGTTCAACTACAATCGTTTTACCTGTAAACAAACTACTGATGTTAAGTGATCTGTCACATTTAACAACCTTTTCACTTTAACAATGATCAGATGGATTCTGTGACTTTTACATGCGGAAGCACCAATACAAGGGCATGGGTTTAAGTTAATTAATTAATTTTAAACCTTCTGTCATCCCTTCTGGCTGTTGGTTTCCCACAATTATTTGCTTTCATGTTTGCTAAGATTCAATTGATCAAATAAATAGTGTGTAATATTTTGTGGGGGAGTTTGTTTCAGTGTTGAATCATAATTCTGATTGCGTTCATAACTATAATTAGCTTCTCATGGAAGGAAGTTCAGGTTTGAAATGTTCCCCTTTTCAGCATGTTTGGACATATGCAGATGGACATGTGCAGTTCTACTGTAAGCCAGTGTAAGAGTGGTATATAAATAACCGGTGTGTAATGTCTTATTTCTTCTGACTTTGTGATGAACTGCAGCAACAATGCACCAGATCTTGCCCTCTACTGAAAAAAGTGGAAGAACTGTGTTTCATTCCGGTCGGTGCTAAAGCTAATGCCAAGACCAGAAGCAAAACACCTGGAACAGGGGAGCTAGCTGTGTTTATCACAGGAGTTTAACAAAAATTACACTTTATAGTTTTGGTAGAATTACAGTTTTGAAACTTGTATTGGTATTTATTTTTTATTTTTAGTAACCTGTAATGGATTTGACATTACAACCAGCACCTATACGCACAATATCCAATTCTGGTAGGTAGACAGACTTGTAGGTAAATTGATGTTTGTGGAGTAAATGCTGAAATTAGAAGATTGACAGAATATGAACATATTAACCATAGGATTAACTGAGCAAGAGACGTGACACAAATGAACGTGGAAATTGTAAGCATAAAAGCAAAGGTGCTGGAAAGCAACTCCAGGCTTGGACACCTAGCATTAGACACATCCATCTCAAGCTCCATTTTTGGACAGTGGCCAAAGATATTAGCTTTGCCCTGTGATGGCCCGGGGAGCTGTGCAGGGTGTACACTGCCCTCGCCCAGAGTTGGCTGAGATGGATGCCAGCCTCCCCGCAACCCTAATTAGGATTAAGAAAAAAAAGAAAGTGAACTAGAGTCTACTTAAAAAAAAAAAAAAAAAAAAAAAAAAAAAAAAAAAAAAAACTCTGTTTTCTATGCAAGAATATTGAATGTATTTGTAGAGCCTTTCCATTAGTTTCCACTTTATTTTAGTGTTTATACACAAGTGCAATCCAGTTTTCGGCTCAACTTAATACTCGTTATAATAACCCAATGATTGCCAGTTAAAGGTATTTTACCAGCACCAGGCCTTGTTCACCTCTACTGTGCCCCCTAAAAGTTTTCATGTTTAAGATATGTACGACTGTCTCCTTATCCCAACTTAGGACTTTGATTCATCCATCTGTTGTCTTCCATTACTCCTACTCCAATCAGTCGACTTTCCAAATGATTAGTTGGTGAGACAATGGTTCAAATTTCAGTACCAACTATTTAACATTAGGTAGGGAAGGAGCCGCATTAGATTCTAGCATCTGGAATATTTCTTTTTGATCTTGTTCATGTACGAACAGATGAACACGTTCATCCGACTGCTAACTGAACACATTCATCATCTGAATATGTGATCTTGCTGTCACCTATGTTTGATTTTGTTGTTCTGTTTGACAGAAGAGAGTCGTGTCATTCCTTGTACCCAGACAGCAGGACTATTTTTGCTCTCTTCAGTTTTATTTTTCTCTGTTTCTGTTTTTTTCATTTTGGTTATCTGTGGTTTTTGCGATATATAGGCAGATATATGGTGGAAAAAAGTCTTCTTCATTTATAACAAATAGTTCCCTCATAAAGTAGCCACAGTAGAGTGCTTCGAACTTTGAAGTATATTTGAATTCCAAATTTAAACTCTTGGTATGGGAATTCTAGAAATTTGGGTAGTTCTAATTAATTACTCTTTATATCTATATCTTTATAGCTTTTCTATCTTTTCCAGTCCTTTACTTGATATTTCTGTAAACTTCTGTAAATGTACTCTCAGGTTAAACTGTTCAGAATAATTTCTACATGCTTTGCCAGTATAGTTGTTTTTATTTATTTTTTTACTCTATTAAACAGAAATCCCACAGATTCTAGGTTCTCTACTCTTCATGTTTTCTTTTAGCTTAAGTATCAAATAAAATGCTTTGGATCTACCCTGAAAATATCAGTTTCTCCCAGAAAAGAATTGGACTGCAGGCAAGGGAATAGTTGAGGTTTTCAGTCATCTGAAGCAATTTTCTGGAAAAAAGTATGTCCCATGGAGTTTTTCAGCATATTTGAGCAAGCAAACACTGTACAGTACCTGTAGAGAAAATTATGTATCTAAACAAGGTACTCAATTTTTTTAATTAGCTTTTTACAAATCATATTGTCAAAAAAAAAAAAAAAAGAAGTCAGAATACCTAATGTTCTTCTGTGGAGAAAGTAATGTTGGCCTCAGGATACTGGTTTAAGGTATTGCCCCTATACAGAAATACCTTTATGTAGGTGTTTAGCGTAATGGTTGACTAGTATTTGACCAGAAATTACTGAAATTTTGGTCACATTTCTTTGAGTTGCAACATGTTTGGGGGTGTTCTTGTGTGCGCACAAATCCACCAACAACATTTCAGTGGAGTTCAAATCTAGGTTTTGATGCCGTAAATCCATTTCCTGTTGAACGGTCAACCTCTGGTTCTGCTTCACTGTTCAAGCAGATGGTCTCACCTCAAGCGCTCTCCTGATATAATACCGAATTCACAGTTGAATCAATGACTGCAAACTGCCCAGTCCCTGAGGCAGCAAAGCAACCCAAAGCTATAACATCACCACCACCATGCGTCATAATGCTATAAAGTTCTTCTCCTCTTCACATGTAAACCGCATTTGTGGCCAAACAACTCTAGTTTTGATCTGTTCAGAGGACATTTATTCCAAAATATATTTGTCCTCTATGTTCATTGGCAAAGTGTAGTCTTGCTCTAATGTACTTTTTGGACAGCAAAAAGCTTTCATTTTCCTGGCTTGCCTCCTATATACATATGTACTCCCACACCAACCGATGCAAGAGTTACCTGCGGGTCATGTGATGAAATTTTGTGGTAATTGGAGATTTCTTTTCACATCGAAGGACCTGCACTCAGGCTAAATTTACACTCATTTGAAATCTACACCACTTGCAGATTTTCTTTACAGTGGAACAATTTATTTAATTATTTATTTGAACTTATTTTTTAAGACCTTGTCAGACTCCTAGACATCCACAACTTTTTCTTAGAACTTGGCATGGTGACTTCACTCACTTCAATAGCAAAGAGAGCACCAGACATTTAATTTAATTTAGTTTGTACTGTAATAATTCCGCAAGGGAAATTTTGAATTCTGTATTTAACCCATCCGAAGTGAGTGCAAGCTCGGAGCAGTGGGCTGCTACACAGTGCAGCACCTGAAGACCAGTTGGGGGTTATAGGGGATTTGCTCAAAGGCACTTTTGCCATGAAGTTGGAGGGAGGGAAGTTGCAGCTCACTCACACACCGCTGTACATTTTTCCTGCTGGTTCGGAAATCGAGCCAGCAACCTTTCGTTCCCAAACCTGTTTCTCTAACCATTCGGCCACAGCTGCCTGTGCTTACAACCTATATCTGGTGTAAATAAGAAGGGTTCCACTGGCAGGAGATTCTAATCTGTGGCACCTAATCTAAAAGTCCCTGTGACACTTGTACTTCATTATGTGACTTTTTATTTATTTATTTAGATTGATAAAACGATACCAAAATGCCAAATCCATGTTATTTTGGTGACATTTGTTTTTAGGCACGTTGTTAAAAAACAATTATAACTATTTTAAAAATATATTTTTATATACTGTATTTTAGTGAGTGTATGCTTGCCAGTATCCTGCTTTAATCTTTTAGCAAATGTGGTATGGTAATGTCCTCCTATTGGTTGAGAATGGGAGGGAAGGAGAAATTAAAATTGGATATTTATTTCAGCCTCTTGTTTTTTTGAAGTTCTGTTTAGTTTAATTCTGCAGGTTGTCATTCTTTGCATCTTTTTTTTTTGTTTGTTTGGGTTTTTTTTTTTGTTTGTTTTTTGTTTTTTGTATTTTTCAGTGTCCTACTTGTCTCATCACTGTTAGTATCTTCCGGTTACTGAACTGTCTTTGCTTTTGTGTCTTTGTATGTATAGGGAAAGGTTGCTCAGACAGCATGCATGTCTGCTTGTAAACATCTTTCCACCTCCTTGCTGCAGCTACTGCTTGAAGCTGATGTCAGACAGGTATCCATGGGAGCACTGCAGCAGTTCAATGTGGATGTCAAAGAGTGTGAAAGTGAGTACAACCTTTTGTGCTTTTTCTAGTATGCAATTGTGTACATGCTTGAAACTTACTCCACTTTTTTTGAACCAGCAGGAAAAATTGTGACAGAAGAAAAAAAAAAAAAAAAAGACTGTATTTCTGGCTCATGATAAAATTGTGTAGCTTGGCCCATCCTTCCTCTCTGCTTTCTTTATGATCACAGCTTAAACCACTTCTTGAGTGTCTGACCCGGTCTGGTTAATAGATTTCCCATGATTCTTGCCTTGTGTATGCCATCATTCAGAGATCACAGGCAGAAAGATAAGATGACCTTCCTCCACATGAATGCAACAGAAAGTGCTGTGGTTGCACCATCTGTAGGCATTTTAGGTTTTTTGTTTCCCACTATGCTGATAAGTACTGTCTCACTGTCAGTCAATTTGGAATGTCCCCTTAAAATTTGAGATACTGTTGCCTTCATTTTACAGAACCACAAATTTAAGCTATAATCTAAATGCCACTCGAGTGGAAAGTGTCTTAACCTCAGTGTTCACTTTCTGTCTTTGTGGATGAGAAAATATGAGCGAGGTTGGGTGGAGGTAATGGCGGGTTTAAGGAAATGAGGTAAAACTAGACACAAAAATAACTACTATACTGTAACCACTGGAATTGTGAAGGGATGTGTCTGGAGGAATCCCTCTTCAATGACATTTATCTCTGATGGCTGTGCAGATGGGAGTGAGAAAAGAAGAGGCAGATGGGTTACTTGGGCTGTTAAGAGTAACAGCAGGAATTTTAGAGGCTGCCGTAGTTTTGTGGCAGTGATGCTAAAGTCTGATGCTAAAGCTTGCAAGTTTTGCCATGAGCCACTAGGGGTGCTGTGTCTCTTTCTGAACCGAAAGAGTTGTGATGTGTTAAGAGATCAGGATTGATCATTGATGCAGTTTTGGTCTAATTTAATGTTACAGAACGACTTGCTCTTAGACTCTTTAATTCTGCCCACTGTTTACTTATTAGTCATAAACAATCACTCATACAGTCGTAAACCAAACAGTGCTATAAAGGAAGTGCTGCAACTATGAAACTTCCATTGTTGCTCGTGTCCTCAGTGGGACATTTGAGTGTTTATGTGCCCTTGAGAAAGCCCATACATTTCTCTTCGCTTCCCCAGTCTGTATTGTGGCTTTAAGAATAAAGCTTTGAAGTTTTTTGTTTGTTTGTTTTTTGCCATGTAATTGTATTTTTGATGTGATATAGCCTGACATGCGTCACATTTACTTTGCTGCCATTTGCCCAAAGTTCCTTATGTATAGTGCAGGGGTCAGAAATAAAGATGACAGGCATGTAATCCGCGTGAGAGGGGAAAAAAGCCTTCAGCGTAGCAAGGAGAAAGGGTTTTCTCCCAGGCTCAGCTTGTTTTGTCCCTCTGTGTCAAACGTTTCGTTTTCTAGAATGGTGAAGCTGCTTGTTTACGGGTTTCCCGCCAAAGCCACAGAACACTCTGGTGGCCTCACATCCAACCCCCTGAAACCTTTCGACAATTCCCTTTGCCTTTTCACAAGATTGTATCCCCACCTTTGCCCTGTGCTGCGCCACATGTTCAGAAGAACAGCTTTATGGGCTTCAGGCTGTGGAGGTAAAGGCAGACCCCTTGTCACTCATACTCCACCCCACTCCCTGACTTGTCAGATCTATACTGAGGGAGAATTAATGAGAGTTTGATGAGAGTTTTTAGGGATAGCACAAAGCCAATGGTGGACCTAGAGACATGACTCTGTGGCAGGGGCTGCCCCAAAGCACCCAGCCCTCACCCTCCCATCAACACCCGAAGAACCACCAAACCCCCCTCCAATCCACCTCCCCTGCCCCCACTGAACCTCCCCCTGTCCTCCCCTTGTCCTGGCTGTCATCCGTCTGCCAATCTCCCACTCCATGGCGAATTCCCTGCTCTCTTTATCCTTCTCTCTTTCCCACAGGGTTTGCCAGGGCCGGCCCGGTGCCTGGCTTCCAGGGGGACACTCTGCTGCTCGCCTTCATCGACTTGAGACAAGTAGGTCTTTGTTTTTTTCCACCCCTTTTTCTTTTCTTTCATTCCTCCTTCCCCCTTTCTTCTGTTTTCTCCTGTTTACCCCTAAGCATCCCCTCCTTTCACTTATTCTCTTTCCCTATCCAGCAGTTCCAACCCCCTAAACCTCTACCTCAGTCCTGGTTTTGTTTGAACCGTTCGTTTGTTAAGTTTCCCTTAATGTGTGTAGGATTTTTTTTTTTTTTGCATTCCTGTCTGCGCGCCCAGGGACATTGATACATACAGAAATTCTAACGCGTCATATTTGATTCCGAGTTGCAATAAAGTTGTTTCTTTTGCCGAATTTAAGGCATCTCTAATCCAGCTTTTCTCCGGTCACCTTATCCCAGTTGCTTCTGAACCCGAACATTGAATTGCAAATCAGACTGTACACAATATTTTGCCATGCCTGAACGCGCATAACCCCTGTGCCCTTCTGACTGACTTTACTCTTGAAGTTTATGCAAGACGTTTCTCTGGAAAAGAAAATTGTATAGTCTGTGCATGTGTTATGGTGGTGGGTGGCAAATTAAGGGGTCTAGAGGGGATGGGAAAGAATAACACTGGGGGTATGAGGTTCCATATTCTGGACCCCCTCCCTTGCAGCCAAAGTAGCCAACCTGAGCAAATGTCAGAGGCTGAGAGAGGATGACGGATGGGCTGGATGCTCGTGGAGCGGTGGATGAATGAGCTGACAGACAGAGACGGATAGCTCTTTCTTCCACTAAAACAATCCCGTTTTGTCCCGCCTGCCATCATGATGCAGTGCCACTTGTTTTCCATTTTGTTTTTTCTTCTAAAACCATGACTTCACCATGGACGAGCATGTGTGATTTTTGCTTTGTTTTCTTTTCTAAGTGGGACAGAATTGTATAGTGTGGAAACGAACATAAGGTGGAATGACCATATTTTGCAGAAACATCGGGTTGAATTTTGTCCCCTCTAATGAGCCTGCTGTCTGGATGGGCAACTGGTTATCAGCGTTATCATAAATTCAATGCGAGGTGGAGTAAGATTATACACCCCTTTGGTTCCACCCAATCCCCCTCCCTTTTTGTAGCTGTCATAGAGATCAGGGGTGTCAGAACCAGTGCGTTGACTTAAGCATCCCCCAGTGTGGCTGGCAATGAATACGCCCGATAAATCAACCTGAAGGGCCCGTTTGTGTACCAGACTCCTGGGTCCTGGGATGGGGCTGTGGGTCAATCTTTCTGGAGACAGACAACAGAAAGGTCCGGAAGCTCTGGGAGGGGTTTGGTGAGAATCTTGAGCATTGCTTTATACTCCAATCTGAAGAGAAACAAATATGAAAAGAGTGAAGCATCCAGACTTCAGGAGACATTGAGGCATAAGTTAGGAAAAAAAACATTGATATGTTGATGGGACTGAAGATGACCAATCGAATCAAGGTAGAACAATGATGAGAGAATCCTTTTTTAAAAAGTGAAATGTGATAAATATTCCTACATTGATCCACACTCTCAGTAGGACTTCAGATTGTAACGATTTTATCAAAGAATAAGGAGGGACAGTCATTACCCTTCGTTGTCTCAGACCTTTTCCAGCATTCTTGGACTTCATTTTGTCTGCAGAAATGATGTCGAAATAAACAGCCATGACTGCTATACAGAGAGTCAGTCTTTTCCGACAGACAGAGTGAGAAAGCAGAAGTGGGCAGTGTAAACAGAGCTGCTGGCTGCGGTTGAGTTCTGTGCAGCTATATTTAGCGGCAGAGAGTCTTGTGGTGGTGGGAACCCTTGGCCGGCCTTGGTGTGTGGGAGGCCTGCTGGACTCTGTGGCATGGCAGCATACATCACCACCCCTACCCCCAGGCTTGTGCACACCCCTGGTCAAAGCCTATCATAACTTTGCCCTCAATTCTTTGCCTGCCCAAATTCCTCTCAAGACTTTGAGCAGAGTATAGATTCAGCAAGAGCTGTTGATGATATAAGAGTCCATGAATACTTTGTTTTAAGTGTACTGTAGGAGGCTGCCATTTGTCTTGTGTGACGTACTGTAAAATGGATTTGCATTGGCCAGAATTACTGTATAATGTAATGTTTGTTGGCTTAACCTGTCCTGAGCCATTCAGGCCTTTTGATTTAGATTTGCAGCAGCTAAAGGCTTTCAGTAAACCTGTACATTAGTTAACTGTGCAAGTATATCTTAGTCAGACTAATAATATCTTTGGCTAGCAATTCTCTAGCATAGTATAAAAGGAGGGAAAATAGCCAAACCAAAGAGGCTAGGTTTGCATGTACCTTAGGATCCACCCTCCCTTCACCTCATGTGCCAGTTTTACAGGGAGATGGGGGGTTGGATGTTTGGTTCCTCCTACCCTGTGTTTCGGAGCCAGGAGGCTGCTGTGCATTTTTGTGGCCTGTCCACAGGCATTATCCTTGAATTGTTGGAATGTGTTTAAAATGTCCAATGGAAAATGCTTTTTGTTCTTACTGGTTGTGCTCAATGTTTTTCAGATTTTTTAACCCAATTTAGTGCCATTGCTGGTGTCAGTTTTGGTTAACCTGTGACTTTATCCTGATGATTTATATTACTTGCATGCGCTGTGGCATGGTCATTTGTCACCTGATGGTCAATGTTTTTTCCACCAGAGTTCCATGATGTTCATGTTACATTAAACCATCTTTCTATCTGCTCTCGTAGCATTTAATTATTGACAATGTCAATTCAGCTATGTGTAGTCAGTATCGTTGGGGCATATACTCAACAATAAGACTTGACTATGTTTCCATTCACCTTGTTCGAGACTTAAACTTTTTTTTTGTTTGTTCTTTGATTAGAGGTTCATGCAAAACAAGCTTTTGCATGATATTTTAACCCTGTGAAAGGATATTATACGTACATGTTCACCAATGCAGGGTGTGGAAGGAACATGTTTAGGGGAGGTGTAAAAGTTGGTGAGGTTAAGAAAACAACAAGCACAAAGGATGGTGCATGCTAACTGGACAGGTCCATAGAACAGTATTTGGTTGGATTATGTGGCATACCTGAGGAATTGCTGAACACAAAGATACCTTCAACCACATTGCGGAAGGGTGAAGAATCCAAGAGAGGGGCCTTCCATCAAGTTGACTTTCTTGATGAAGCGGTCCTTTTGTAAAGAGGTATTGATACAAAACTCTGAGTTTCTCAACTGGTCTCACACTCCACACCAGGGTCTTGACTGATATTTCCATACCAGATAGTGAGACGTCTGATCAGGACACTCTGCCTTGTCCCCTTCAAGAAAGTGTTCAGGGTGGACTGGAGGATTTTTGCTCTCCTCATTCTCTCGTAGAAGTGAAGCTATGTTTGCCTTTCTTGACTAAAGTGTTGAGAATCCAA
This sequence comes from Euristhmus nudiceps, assembly GCA_030068295.1. NCBI lineage: Eukaryota > Metazoa > Chordata > Actinopteri > Siluriformes > Plotosidae > Euristhmus > Euristhmus nudiceps. The sequence goes on along the minus strand of JAQNCB010000010.1, from coordinate 11,067,738 downwards.
GTGTGTCTATGATGTGCACAGTAAGCATCTTGGCACTTTTTACTCTCTGCACATGTATCTGGTTCCAAATTTCAACCAAAGAATGCCAAGGAATCCCAAGAATGTTTTCTTTACTCAGTAAACAAGGCAGATTTGCTGTTAATTTTTTTTTCATGCTTAATGTTCTGCCACCAGCTTGGACGTTTTTCTGAAACCATAATTGGCCACCTACGTTGTAGAACTCTGAGTGCAATAGAAGAGATGGAAAGGGGGAAAAATTACCCACTTTATTCTTTTTTCCAGACTCCTGCTTACAGAGCAGAGGTATGCATTAGAACAGGGTTCCTTCATGACCTAGCATAAAAGTGGTGGGTAATTTTTTACTTTTATGCAGGAGAGCAGGTTGTCATACACAATTAAATCCGTTGTATATGAGCAGTGTTATAGTTTGGTGAATTTGTTTCTGTATACCACTGCAACCGATTTGAATTGAACCCATCAGGATGTGATTAAAAATTTTATAGATTTCCATTTTTAATATAAGCGCTTTTTAACAAAGAAATTGCATTGAGTGTTTAGGAATAAGAGCTATTTCAGAACAGTGTTATTTAATTTATTTGAGGCTCAAATGTAATCAGACAAATAAACTATAAATATTAGAACTGGTTTTAAAAGTTGAATAAAAATTATTTGCGGTCAACAACTGCTTCAATTCTGGAGTCTTTAGGGAAAATCAAATGCTGAGCCTCCCCCCTTGAGATGCTTTGCCAGGCTTTTAACGTAGCCACCTTCAGTTGTTACTTTTTTGGGGTTCTTTCTGTTTTCAGTATGTGAAAAGCCTGTGCAAAGCTGCCATTTAAAAGAATTGAATTTCTTTGCCTTAAGAAGCACTCCAAAGTTATCCATTTTCTACTGCAAAGTGTCTGCCTATGAGTTTTGCACCATTTGAGGGAGCTGACCAATGTAGGTGACCACTTATGGTTTCAGTACATCTTCCGAGCTAATGACAAAACATTAAAGATTACCACATTTAACACCAAATCTGCCTTGTTTACTGAGGAAGGAAAATATTCTTAAGTGTCTGGTAGAAATCTGGAACCATATTTATGTGAGGTAAAAAAAAGCTCCAAGTTGCTTTAGTGTACACATTATGGACCTCACAGATTCGTCACCCTTCTGCAATGTGGCTGAAAGTATAGAAGCATCTTTGCTTTCAGCACATTCTCACCTATGCTGTATAATTCCTCTAAATATTGTACTTGTTCAGTTAGCATGCACTATCCTTTATATCTGTTGTTCTTTAAACTAGGACACTAACTCTTGTATGTCACCTCAGTCTGTCCCGGCTGTGTACTGCATTGCAATATCTCTCATGTGTGTTAGGATTCATCCTGACCTTCTATCAGCAGTTATATTCTCAATAATATCCATCAGATTTAACTCGTGATATATTCTTTGGATCTCAGTCTCTTCCTTTCCTTCTCCATGCTCTTCTGTAGCATTATGGTACAAGTTATCAGTCTAGTGAATCTTGTTCCTGAACTTGGCAGACTTGCGAGTAAAATGTAAGCTGGCCTTTCTGTTCTTCAGTATTATCAGTGGTTTGCAACTCTGTATTTACATACTTGAAGGTGTCTCTTGATTTTAGACTCTGACAAACATAAGCTTACCTCCTCTGTTGTGTTCTTGAGTGTATTCTATGAATGGGTTTTTGTTTACCAGGGAAAAGATTCTGTGATCATCCATGTTACCCCAGGTCTCTTGGTGGTGATGAGCTCACCAGTCTATACTTTCTTTTTTAGAATGTACCAAATTGTTGATTTGGCCACTGCTAAAAAAATTTGGCATCTCTCTGATCGATATGTTTATTTCTTTTTAACCTGATTGTCGCCTTGTTTACTTGCATTGATGTGTCTTTGGAATATGAATTAAGAATTCCCATAAATGTCTGCAAGATGGGGCTCCCGAGTGATGCATCGATAAGGTGTGCGACCAGTAACCTGGAGAGCGCAAGTTCGAATCCAGGTTAATGCCACAGCCATCCGTGACCAGGAGTCCATGGGAGCTAATTGGCTGAGCTCTCACGGGAGGGTGGAGTGGCATTATCCCTGTCACTCACAGCGATCGCCAGCCAATCATGGGCATCTATGAGCTCATTTGTACGAGGGGGCGGATAGCACTTTCCCTCCAAGTGAGTTAGACCACTTCCAAATGCGCATGTGCCACAGTTCGAAAAGAGGTGGGTGGCTAGCATTGCATGTCACGGAAGGGGTGTGTGCATGCTTTTGCCCCTCCCTGGTCAGTGGTGGTGTTGTAGGGATAGGGAAGTTAATTCCTGATGGGTGGGAATTGGAGAAAACTGGGGAGGAAAAAAAAATTGACAAATTCAACACTAGGAATCAATTATAGATGCTTTCTCTCCTAATTTCTGAAAAATATTGAAGTAGACACACAACTGTCTATGAAATGGCTCATCAGTAAACTGTCAAAATACTTTTGAGAATGCAAATGGCTGGAATTCTTACAGCTTGATTCAATACCTTGTTAAACCTCTTAAATTTCAGTGTAATGTCGACGCTTCACTTATATTTTGACTGCTGAATTTCAAATACATTGTGGTGTGCAGAAACAAAATTGCACAAATGACACTGTCCTAATAATAATAATAATAATAATACATTTTATTTGTGTATCTAACTAACTGAAGCTTTCATAACAAGGAAAGGTGCATGGGAGTATATTGGTTACTGTGGCATATTTATCCTGTTTATTCATTCCTGATTTACTAAAATTATTGTAGTCGTGTTCGCTTATTGCTGACATGGACAGGATTTCCTTCTGATTGAGACTGAGTGGGGAAAATGTTTGACTGTGGCTATGGGAGAGTAATGCCAGTAACTACCCAGACAATTTACAGGAAGTGTGTGGGTTCAACACTTACCCACATTCATCAAACCCACCATTGGTGCCTTACAATATTAATTAACAAGCTAACATGCAAACCCCTAGTCCTACCTGAATAGCGAAGATGACCACTTTTTTCTTAGTAGTTAATAAGCATAATATATTCATGGAAAGTAACCAATTGTATCCAAGGAGGCAAATAGTTCCAAATGGTGTCCTTTCCTGTCAAATTGCAGAAAAACAAGCAAAGCCCCCCTGACACTTGCACGATTTTTCTTCACGACCTGCAACGAGTCGACTCGTGAACGATTTTTTCACCTACGCAAACGCCTCGTGACCCCCTCGTGACGTCTTGCTATGTCGTGTTGAGA
>JAQNCB010000010.1:10733427-10744005 GCA_030068295.1 Euristhmus nudiceps | reverse complement strand
GAGAGAGAGAGAGAGAGAGAGAGAGAGAGAGAGAGAGAGAGAGAGAGAGAGAGAGAGAGAGAGAGAGAGAGGTAGTAATTAAGGAAAACTTTAAGGCCATCAAAATGCAATTATATAGAGACATCTGCTGACTGGACAAGTTCTAAAATAGGTCAGTGCATCACACCATCTCTCATCCTCATTTTCTTTGTATATACAGCCTACTATGGTTATGATATCTCAGGCCAATCTAATATCAATTTTCCATTGAAAATACATTCTTTGATAAAACAGTGCCATAAGGACTCCTTCCTTTTGAGGGATATTTTTTTTATTAAAACCTTTTCACCAGGAAATTATTCCACCAAGAACACCTTATACGCCTGGTGAAAAGATCAGAGAGATTGTAAAGCTGTGGATCCAGAAAATCAGTTGAAATTGATTTAAGATGACTGTCTGATTTTTTTTTTTAAATGTGTTGTACAGAAGTGTTCCTAGAAATGTGAACAACATGGTGCCCTTAACCAAGACATACTAATAAAATGTACACTGGCGTGAACTTCGACCTTGTGATATCAAGGATACATGAATCTTTGGATTTTATTCTGGAAGCTTGGCCCACACCATTCATTCATTCATTCATTCATTTGCCAAACCGTTTAATCCTCTAGGGTTGCGGGGAGGCCGGAGCCTGTCTTCGGCGACTCTGGGTGAGGGCAGGATACTCAAAGAGCAGCTCGTCATTCCATCACAAGGCCAACACACAGTTGTTTACAGCCACAGTCAAAACAAGGGGCAATCTGGAACACCCAATTAACCCAATGTGCAAGTTTTTGGACTGATGGAGGAAACCAGAGTACCTGGAGGAAGCCCATTCAAGCATAAGAAACCATGCAAACTCCATTGCTGTGAGATGGCACCAAGCACTCACTCAGTGCTAAGCCACTGTGCCGCCTGGCCCATACCAGTTACATCATAACAAAGAACATACATACATATGCACCCTACCCCTTCTACATATAGCACTTTTCCACTGTATATATATCAAATCATCCAACCATCATTTCATTTCACGGACAGTAAACCCACAATTATGACTTTTTAGTGTAGACCAGTGGGTTATATTTGACCAGTTGGACAGCAGTAACTTTGGAAAAAAAAAAAAAACACTGCCAAAGATGTGGTGCAATCTAAGCAAAGCCTAGTAGGTGCCGATTATATCACTGTGTTACTGGGTGCTCTGGGAGCTGTAATATGAATGTTTCCCTCCGTTGTAACCAGGTTACAGTGAGTCAGAGACAGTGTGCTGTGGTTCGCTGGTATTGAGTCACATTCAACACCATGATTTATTATGTAGTAATATTTCCTCCACAAACTACTAAGACATATTTACAAGAGTCAAATTGAAGTGCATGCTGCTGTGTGAGTCTATTACATGTTAATTATAATGTAACAACAGTGTAATTGAGGTTTTTAATATATTTGAGGTTAAGCTCTTTTGTGAAGAAATAAGTGATTTGTCTGCTTAAAAAATCAATTAAGACATTAACTGGGACAAAGATACAATTACTGCATTTTATTTTTATCTTCAGTAATGGCGTTGGTTCTGGTTAGGGCCATAATGTACTGTATGTACTGCCATGTTCTCATGCGTCCAAGACTAATGCAAGGTTAAAGTGATCAATCTCCTTTAATAATAGCAGGTGTATCCTCACCTGCAGCAGAACGAGACTCAGTGCGGACACTCTTTACTAGTCCTAGTCACCCACTTCTATGACATCTAACCTTGCATTATTTGAGGGAGCTTTAAGTAACGATAAAAGTGTAAATAAGGAATAAGAGTGGACTGCAGTATGAGGGTTTTCCTGAGTATTGCAATTGTGGTAAATCCTTTAAAATGGGAAACCATTTTTAAAGAATAAAGAAGATATGGAGCGAGATAGAGTAGATTATTAAAAGTTGTGGTTTGACATGCTGCTGTGGCATTTAATCAAACCACATCCTGAATTCTTTGAACACTAAATCTGCAGGATGTTTTTCCCTGCAGTAATACGTGATTAAATTATTCTCATAAAGGATGCAGTGTTATTTTAGTGTTCGAAATAACCAGCCAACTGGTATAATTTACAAAAGCATTCTTGTCTGTTCTCCTTTGTGGGTGTTCGGGGCCCTTGTTTAAGTCCTCTATAGTGCTTATAGCAACTAAATTCATTTTCTGGACTGCTTAATCCTAATTAGGGTCACGGGGAGGCTGGCGCCCCTCTCAGCCGACTCCAGGCGAGGGCGGGGTACACCCTGGACAGCTCGCCAGGCCATCACATGGTTATTATTATTATTATTATTATTATTATTATTATTATTATTATAGCATGACAGGCAGCATAATGGTAGGGTGGAGTGGTTAACAGCATGCCTGTTGACAGCATTTCTGTATGGAGTTTGCATGTTCTCTCAGTGCTTGTGTGGGTTTCCTCCTGGTACTCTGGTTTCCTCCCACAGTCTAAAGACCTGCACATTTAGGCTAATTGGATATTCCTGACTGCCCCTTGGTGTGAACGTGAGTGTGAATCGCTGTGAGAGTGTTGGCCCTGTGATGGTTTAGTGAGTTATTCAGGGTGCACTCCTACCTTCACCAAGAGTCAGATGGGATGGACTCCAGGTCGCCCCTCACAGTAATAAAGGGTAAAGCAATTTGTAAAATCAAATGTGTCCTGTATAATTAAGTTTTAGGTGCACTAGTACCTTTTAGCAACCCCAACTGAAATGTTTGTTCTTATTTGTTATGATTTCAGCTTCTTTTATTTAGGCAGAAGTATTCAACTTTATAGAAACTTTGATATAAAACACCGAAGCAACATAATACAAAATGCAAGATGAAAATATCTTGCATTGTTATTGGCAGGCAGGAATGTAAGATCGATTTTGGACATATAATTAAACTTGTGAATTTTGATTGTCAGTTCTTTAGCCAGAAACAGAGCACTCCATCCTCACTAGCCTGGAATTTAAATTATAAATGAAAGCTACCTGCGTCCAATTTATCATGTGGTACATCATTTTGTAGGATCGAAGGAATTCATGAAACGATTTCATAGTTCCAGCTGCGAACACTTACAATCCTCACCACGTTTCACTTCAATAGTGTTTATATAGTTTATACTCCAAGTTTTTGTACTGTACAAGTAAATCACATGTTAATAAGAATAGACACCCCCCAAACACACACACACACACACACACACACACACACACACAGTTCCACAGTGCTAGGATTCACAGTCGATTAAATTCCTTCTTTTATGTCAAAGCAGTCCAGCTCTGTTGAAGCGTCTGCACGGCGACGGCAGTGAGACAGGGTCTGGTGGAAGTCCATTCCACATGGCCCAACCAGTACATTCTGTTCATGCACCACACCTTCCCCAAGTTCCTGCTGGTTAATGTGTTTTTATAAGGCTAACACCATGTACACACTCCAGGACTACACTCCTCAGCAAGATTCTACGACTGCCTAATGACGATGTGGCTCAGCCTCTAGCTGGGCAAACACCAACACTGTCTCTCTCATTTATTTATTTTTTTTTTATTTAATCCCAAAGTATATGTGGACTCTGGAATCAGGTATTCCTTAAAATGTTCAACGCAAACACAGCAATACACATGTGACAAGTGAGAGAGCTTCAGAAACACTCGGCATTGAAAAGCTGTTCGATTAAATTCGAATGGACACGAATGCTCCTGCAAAGCAGTTCCATTTATGAAAACCTGAATATGATGAATGTGCTTCATGCATACACCATTTTTAAAAGAAGATTTAATGTAGGTCTTGATGCAGTAAAAGACAATAGTGTAATATTTTTAGTGGAATATTGCTATGCTGTAACCATATATTGTCTGAAAATGAATGCGCGTACAGTTTTAGGCACAGGGATTTATCCCTATAAGGGATTAAAGCCAACATATTCCCAACACATTCATTATTAGGTTAAAGATAGTGCAGCATGTTGTGTTCAGAGTAACAGCAGTATTCACAGAAATAGTAACAGGCAGGATTGTCATGTTGTGTAACTTTAACAAGGCATAACATTGACATAATAGCTAGTCATTCTTTGGGTAAATTGTAACCCTCAGTTATTTTGGCTGAATAAGCCCAAGACTATGTATATCAACAATTGTCCTGCAAAATGAGCCATTTCAAGTATTTTGGGACTCGGAGTATACAACATTAGCACAAGTATATAATATATTTACTTAGTGTGAGTACAGTGCACAGAGGAGAAACAAATAAAAAAATATCAAATATTATCATATAATTGTTGATATTCCTCCTCAAGTCCCTTTTCTTCTGTGATAAAGCAGTCTGAGCCTCTTTTAAAGATCAGGGGGGGAATTTCAGGGCAGCATGTGTGCAGTTCAGGAAATCAGTGAAAATTCACTGGGATTAGCCTGAATCTCTCGAACGTCCCTGTTCAGAATGACACTGCGTAGCGCTGGCCATGGGATAAACACACTGCTAAGCCCTCCAAGCTCTCAAAGGTCTGTCTTATGTAATAGCTACAACACTTTAGAGCCCTGCACTAGGATCCAATTGACCCTTCCAGTGGCCGTGCTTTGACCCCAGAGCTTGTGTTTCACTAAACACAGTAGGGAGCGTAGCACATAACCTACTTCTGTCAGTATGTTTTATCACGCTGATCGCCTTTTTACGAGTCCTTTAAAGTGATCTTGACCTCACGGCATGCACACATGTGATTCTATACTCATTGCTATACACAGGCGATCACAATCATGACGCTATTTTGCTTTTTAACAGTTAAAGGCACATTACACACTCTCTAAAACTTTTTTTCTAAAACACAGGCAGTCTCCATACACATGTATAAACAAGCACACACTTATACCAAGTTCACGACTGACACCAGGTCCATTTAGTGAGGAAGATCTGTGGAGGCTTTGATAGTTATCAGATAAACACAGGGCTGCTGACAGCTGGAGCTCGGCTAACAAGCAAGTTGCCTCAGATCTTGCAAGTTCAGAGGACAAATCCAGCCTTTAACCTAAAGCATCAGCGCTTACTAAAAGCAAAAAGGGGCGGATGGTGAGGGATGAAGGCACAGGAGGAGGCGAAGGCAAGTCTGTGTCTTTTTCTCGATGTTAAGGCAGAAGGAAGCTATTGCTAGCTGTGAAAAGGCCAGAGTTTGACAGACAGCATGAGGAAGGGTTTAAATCAGTGAAAGAGATAAAAGTGTACATGGGGAGTCGAATGGAATTCAGAAGAAGTGAGTTCAGTGTAAGGTCACAAGCAGGGCCAAGGAGCTCGGAGTTAATAACAACGTCAAAGGGTGTTTCGGCATGCATAGACGGCTTGAACAGAGGTTCATACACACATCATTTCACACACTTCTCTATGTGTAACAGCAGTTTACAATTAGATCCTCTTGTTTGATATTCAAGTTGAAACAGAGAGCGTAGGAACAGCATGGAGATGTGTGTGTGTGTGTGTGTGTGTGTGTGTGTGTGTGTGCGTCCACAACAGCCTGATATGACTTGATTATCCTACAGGGATCTGGTAATAAAGTTAGAGAAATCTGAATACTGAAATGTATCTGGAAGAACAATAGAAGGTGCTAGGATGGGGACTGAGCTTTATCTTTTCTTTCAGAGTCTTCTCAAGTTCCCCTGCTTATTGCTTCCCATTTCCGATTGCGCTGAAGGGACCAACCATCTTCATAGCAGCATAGTTCTGCAAGAATGGGCAAAAAAGTCATCAGGTCATTTAAATATGAGATTTAAAAATAATTATGCAAGTTGGAATGAACATGTGACTGGCTTCTATGTTATGCCGTTCAAGTGAACGTGCAAACGATGGTATGAATGTGTACCCTGTCCATGATTTTAACCCCAACATAAGTAACTTTCTTATGAACTGGGTCATGTGAATCGTTACACATTTCCAGGCATCAGACCATGCTGGGTGATTCACACGAAAGAGACATAACCTAATTCTAACGGTAAAATCAGTAATTGAAACATTTTGCAGAACTGCCTAAGGAATAAGTAAAATCAGAGCTTTCTAACTAAAACAATGTGTGACTATAGTGCACTTATCATCATTGAGCTTGAGCATGTGTGTGTGAGTCTGTGACACACACACACACACACACACACACACACGCACACACACACACACACACACACGCACGCACGCACACGCGCACACACGCGCACACGCATACACACGCGCACACATGCGCACACACGCGCACACGCACACATACTACACACACACACACACACTCACGCACATACACACGCACACGCATGCACTCACGCACACACACACACACACACGCATACACACGCACACACACACACGCATACACACATGCACACACACACATAGGAATGGGGAGGAAAGAGGAGAGAGAGAGAGAGCGAGAGAGAGAGAGAGTGAGAGAGCGAGAGAGAGAGCGTGAGAGGGAGAGAGAGAGAGAGAGAATGAGAGAGTGCGAGCGAGAGAGAGAGAGAGAGAGAGAGAGAGAGAATGAGCGAGAGAGTGAGAATGAGCGAGCGAGCGAGAGAGAGAGAGCGTGAGAGAGAGAGAGAGAGCGAGAGAGAGAGAGATTGAGAGAGCGAGAGAGAGAGAGAGAGAGCGAGTGAGAGAGAGAGAGAGCGAGAGAGAAATATTTAAGCCAGGTGCATTATTAAATAATGGCTTCCACATTCTTGAAATATGATCAGAGAGATACAAGCTTTTCACACTCTACATCTATCCTTTGATCTATAAAATTACCACCCAGAACCGATACCCACCCCGCACACAGACACACATTCATACACACAGCTTACGGGGAATGAGTAGAGAAAGACGCCCAGGAAGAGAAGGATGAAGAAGAGAATGATCAGTCCCAGAATGAACCATTTAAACCTCCTCCACACGATGAACTTGAGGGTTTTATAAGGAGAGGAGAACCACAGGAAGGAGGTTTCAGGGCGCCTGCAAAAAGATAATGAGAAGCCACATATCAGTTTATTAAGCCTGCACTCATACACCTTGGGATTTGACTCACCTGAACCCAAAGTGTACAAAACATCTAATCCAGTTTAAACAATCTTGCAGGCTTACATTTTTGTCACACATGTTTTGGGAACTAACAAGCAAAAGGACTGACTCACTGTGGTTCCTCCAGACGGGGGTTCATGTTGGGTTCTTCTCTGCCCAGGCCCGCAGGCCTTTCATCCTGTTCCTGCTCCGACACAATCTCCAGTGTCATTTCAACTTTACCCTGAAGGACAGATTTCACACATTTACACTTTTTCTGCACTGAGAAAATAAACTCGCTGAAAATAGTTTGCTTCTTACGGTTAATTTTTGAGGGTTTATTAGTCAAAGTCTAAGTGCACTTGCAGAATATAAAGATTTGAAAGATTATTTACAATAATAAGTGATAGGATCTCACATTCCACACACACACATTCATGTCACAGTTCCTACAAACACCATGTGCTTATATTTAGTTTGCTGTTTTGGTCCACTCTCTGCTTCCCAACCTGTTACTGGTTTGTTACCTGATTGTGTCCACCTGTTCTGTGTTACTTCTTGATTTGTTTATCTATACATTTCTGTTTCTTTGTAGCATTGTGAACTTTTATTGTGCTTTTAGTAATTTCATTTCTGGTGTTGACCCTTTCTGCTTTCCCTTTTTCTGATTATGGAATAAATGGGTTAGTCTCTAAAACTAGGTCAAATTTAATGATCCATATTTTGGATGTAATGTTTTCCAAAAACTATAAAGAATTCAAAGTGCAAATCCCTTCCCAAGATATACCACATGGACACATACAACATTCATTCATTCATTTTCTAAACCGCTTGATCCTAATTAGGGTCGCATGGAGGCTGGTGCCTATCTCAGCCGACTCTGGGCGAGGGCGGGACACACCCTGGACAGTTCCCCAGGCCATCACAGGGCCGACACTCACATTCACACACACTCTCACACCTAAGGGAAATTTGGAAAAGCTAATTAGCCTACTGTGCATGTTTGTGGACTGTGGGAGGAAACCGGAGTACCCGGAGGAAACCCATGCAAGCACGGGGAGAACATGCAAACTCCACACAGAAACACCCAGGCTGGGAATCGAATTGTGAACCTTCTTGCTGTGAGGCAAACGTGCTAACCACTACACCACCGTGCCACCCACATACAACATGCCAGACAAAATAATTCAGCAAAAAAAAAAAAAAAGAAAGAAATCTTGAAATTTTTCTGCAAAATTGGTTGCAATGTGTGGATGAAAATTGCAACCTTTTTTTTACTTGTTCCCCATGTTTCATGGCATGCTATCACCAAAGTCTCAACTCAAAGTGTAAATAGTACTGTTGCTGCTTGCAATATAGATGTTGCATTAAAATTTATATTCAAAGTAGAAATTCCTGTTTTTCTTTACTTTGGGGCCTGGGCATTGACCATCAGTGGCGTCCACAGCAACTACATACAGAACCGACCCATTTTTCCTCTGAGGTGAGAGGTTCCATGTTACGATGTTCACTGTACAACTGAGGTCCTTCTGAAGTGTATTCATTTCACACGTAGTCAAGCAGAAATTCATTTATTCACCAAAAATACATGGAATGAATTCGCTGTCCATATCTGAACGAATTTGAGTATGAATTTGGTGCTACATCTGGATTTATTCCTGTTTGTTATTAATAAAAGCGCAGTTATGTGCATGAAGTAGTTCTCTCACTGTTTTTGTATAATGGCTCATGAAATTATGGTCAACATGGAGGAAAATAAGCAAGACATCACTGAAATTTGGGGATTGTGAAGGTCACATTTTATGGTACCAGTTTCAGAGAATGACCCATATCTAAATGTGCTTACCTGAACACACCTATCATACACAGATGCATCCTGAATATACATTCTTATTACATGACAAGGGATAAAACACAAATAAATAAAAATATACTGTATTATTAAAGCTATTCTAATGTAGTACTATCCACTAGTGCAATAGAGCAAAATGTACTTCAAGATTAATATGCTTTAATGTTTTTAGAGTTAAACATGGTGGCGTAGTGGTTAGCACGTCCACGTCACAGCAAGAAGGATCTGGGTTTGTGTCCTGGGCTCAGCGAGGGGAATTTTTGTTTAGGGTTTATGTGTTGTTCCTGTGCTTGTGTGAGTTTCCTCCCACTGTCCAAAAACATGCACAGTAGGCTGATTGGCTGTTCCAAATCTCCCTTAGGTGTGAATGTGTGTGAAAATGTGAATGATTATGTGAGTGTCGGCCCTGCGATGGCCTGGCGAGCTGTCCAGGGTGTACCCCGCCCTCAACCGGAGTCAGCAGAGATGGGCGCCAGCCTCCCCGCGACCCTAATTAGGATTAAGCAGCTTAGAAAATGAATGAATGAATGAATGAATGTTCTTCCTGTGCTTGAGTGAGTTTCCTCCCACAGGTCAAAGACATGGACCTTGGGATCACCTGGCTACTCTAAATTACTCCTAGGTGTGAAGGTGATTGGGAATGGATGCTTGCCCTAGGGCAGGGGTCAGGAACCTATGGCTCGGGAGCCAGATGTGGCTCTTTTGATGACTGCGTCTGGCTCTCAGCCGAACCTCACCACGTACCAACCAGACTGTAGAGCCATCAGAAAAACCATGCAGCACCAGAAGGTGCATTAATAGTAAAAAGTACTTTATTTAATACTGAATAATTTCATTATAACAATGTTATTAAAAAATAAATTCAGAGTCTTATTATACTCTAAAATAGTTGGTCCTCCTTTTCCATTGAGTTTTATTCAGTATTAAAAAGAATATGTATGCCTTAGCTCTCATGGAATTACATTTTAAAATATGTGGGTTTATTGGCTCTCTCAGTCAAAAAGGTTCCTGACTCCTGTCCTAGGGAATAGAATTTGGAGATGACTGGCTCCCTACTCGGGTAAAAACATCGCAGCAGACCATGAGAGTGGCCCAATACACACAATGATACGGAATGGAATAGATAGATAGATAGATAGATAGATAGCATTTCTTGTATAGTTGAGCAGAGGGTAGATCCTTTTCCATTCTGAGCCCAGGTGGCATCTCTGATCAGGGTTACTGATGATGAGGGACTGAAGGAGGATAAATGTTTACTGACACCCCAACAACTTTAATTATAACTGAGTTTTGAGTAAACAGGTTTCCTGTTGTTCAAAGGGAAGCACGTCAGAAGTCTTGTTCATTGTAATTTGTCATACACAACAAATGCTGTACATGTGCAAATTCTGTGTATTGCTACAAGATGTCTGTGTGCATTAAACGTCACTCACAGCTAAGATCTTTTCTCCCTGTCTGTCACACACACAAGGCCACCAGCCCTTGACTGTCTTTTGTTCAAACAGAGACACCAGCTTGTCCTGGGGCTGAGAGAGCAGCTCCAGACCACATTTCTCAGGAGACTTCGCTGGCTTCAGCATGTGGTTCAGATCCATTTCCAAACAACCTGTGAGAGGAGAGAGAGAGGGGGGGGGAGGGCGTGTGAGAGAGATAGAGGGAGGGAGGGATGGGGGGAGAGAGAGAGACAGAGAGAGAGCGAGAGAGAGAG
>JAQNCB010000010.1:10182981-10197805 GCA_030068295.1 Euristhmus nudiceps | reverse complement strand
GCGCGTACGTGCGTTTTGAGCCTTCCTTTTGAAATCATGTGTGAGCGTGTGTGTGTGTGCGCGCGTGTGTGTGTGTGTGTGTGTGTGTGTGTGTGTGTGTCTTTCATTCATTCATTCATTCATTTTCCAAACCGCTTATTCCTAGTATCTCAGGGCAAAGTTTTGCGTGGAAGTGAGCTCGTATCTCAAAAAACTCGTATGTCAGGACACTCGTATCGCAAGGTACCACTGTACCTACATAAATGAAGAAAGTCACAATTGTCCTTCATTGACAGTAGTTTGTGTGGTAAGATAAATGTATAAAACTTTGATCACATGTCCCATATTTATGATGTGCATGTATGGTATGGTTATAGAGCTCTGAACCCCATGGGACTCAGTATACCTTCAAAGTAGTAAGGACAAGCACAACATATAGGCGAGTAGACCTAATAAGTACCGTAAATTGTTCTGTAATTGTTAACTGTAGGCCACATAATGGCAACCTCCAGAGAGAACAACTGTTCAGTCAGGACCTAAGCAGCTGAACAAGAAAGACCTCTTCACATGCTATTTGACTCGTGCTCAGGCACTTCCTGTTAGTATTTTGAAGCTTTAATAAGATACTCGATCACTTGAAGTCTCACTGATGTTGGTGATAAGATGCATTTGTGGTCCTGTGTAAACTGTGGAACACCACAAATGTTTGAATCGTTTTTGTTCCAGTAAACGATATGTGAAACACCCAATAGCTGCTTCACCAGCATAAAAAGAAATGTATGGACTCTATAATGAAAGCCAAAAACACTGTGAAATTTAACCTGCTGACAATATTTTATCAAACAATTATTTACAAAACAACTAATGTGGCATTTTTTTTTTACAAATAAAATAGCCATGTTTAATCTCAATTTGTACAAAATTCTACAAATCTCTGGTGTTTAATATAAACAATTATCTCATAGTTCAGTCACCACAGAAAACTAAAACACATAAAACATTGCAGCAAAAATAATCTTTCTTTTCAGGGTAAAAGTATGATGTAAGACCAGGGACAAATGTTTGTTCCTACTGTTAAATAAATAAATAAATAAATAAATAAATAAATAAATAAATAAATAAAAATCAAAATACATAATGCACAGAATATGTATGGCAATATGTTTTCTACCACAAAAACTTCATTAGTGAAACATTAAAACAAAACATGGCTTTATTATATTATTAAAATAATGTTTGTTGTAAAAAGTACTCACAGTTCTATTTAGAAAAGCTTACTTTTGCATACATTTTTTAATACTTTTTGATCCGTTCATGATCACACAATCTGTTCTGTATTTTAAACCTGCATGCTATTCATTAATCCGTGACTGATATTCCATATTTCACAATTTAGCTGAATTACTGATACCATATTATGAGTGAAATAATAAAATAATTATTGTAATAAAAACCAAACTATTGTATTTCTGCATGCCTGCTTGGCACATCAAGCTTTTGTGGTCACATTATTGGACAATGCACATAAGCTTGGTGTGGTTCTGGACAAGCTTCTGGATAATCATCATTGGCTGCTCGTGTTGCTGACTTTACATGGCAATGCAAGTTTCTCCTTTACAACCTTACCGCTATTTTTCTTTACAAAGGCCACTTTGTTGCTTGTTCAGTCTCTTGTCAATACAAGACTGAACCACAACAGCTTGGTCATGGCAGATCTTCACTTGTGTTACTGATACCCCAGCAACTGATCCAGACTTCCTCTGATATTATTGCACTGTTGCGTTCTCTTTACAGAAATTCTGTAGCTGCTCAAACTTGACAATACCCTTGAGCACATGAAGACACGGTGTACCAAAGTTGGTGAGGAATAACTTGAATTTCCAGTACAGGACCCTGACATCAAGCCCACTAAATTTACTACACCTATTTGTCATGCTGACTGCACTCCAGTCTTGCATCACTTCAGTAAATGGTTTGTGTCTAAACGTACTCAAATTGCCACAGCCATGCTCCAATAATCGGCCTTTCCAGGACAGTAGGAGTTATTTTACAAGCAAAACAGACTAAATTAACATGTACGTATGAATGTGATGGTCAAGTCTCCATGTACTTTTGGGCATGAATGCAAGTAATGAATGTCAGTCTGGGATAATGTAAGGTATCTGTGTGGTTAAACTATGGTTTTGCATAGGCCTGTAAATATTTGCACAGTGTTGAACAGTTATAGTTACTTCACTTCCTGGAACTAGAAAGTAAAAAAAAGTGTCATTTGCATAAAGGAGAATGTGTGATTCTATGTTAACCTGCATGGAAAAATATTGTGACCCAGACTGGTAGGTGTAGCCATACAGAGAAAAAAGGGAGGTCTGAAAGGAGGAACAACTTGAGAAAAAGGAGAGACTGGGGGGACATTAGTTTGCAGAAGTCCACTGGAAAACACAGTGATAGACCCCAAAATAGCATTCAAATTGTGTGAGAAAGCAAGAAGTGACTACAGGCTAAAGTAAAAGGAGTCTTCACTACCGGCTTACGAGGTAAATATTACAATGTTTACTATGTTTTAATTTATTAACGTGCCTGGCTTGTTTTAAATAAGACTACATTATGAGACACATGGTTGTGCTTATAACTGTGTTATTACTAGCAAATGTCAGTCTCGGTGGCAATGTGGGTACAATCGACTGTGTCTGACGATTGGTGTTGTGCTCCTTCATTGACTTATCTGTGTGCTTATTTCTATTTAAATTTTATCAACTGGAAATATAGATATTATTAATTAGAAATAAATTACTCTAAATACACCATACTAACAATGTTTCAACTCCCATTGGTTCTTAATGTTGATATACCCCATATGCAATTACTTTCAAATTATAAAAATGACCACAGGACAGAAGTATTTATTAAAGGCACTACTACAACTTTTTTTTGGTATTGCTGTTGGTGTGATTGGGCCTCCAAATGCTTCCAAAAAGGAAATCAGATGGTTCTTTAGTGTGAAAAATATTTCAAATAATTGTGAAGGCATGTACTGAATTTTTAGCTAGCGAGCTTGGATGCCAACTACCAGGCAAATAATTTCAAATAATTTAAAAGTGTCAGACGTTCTCATGTCAACTGAAGTGGCACTAGTGATTTCCCTTGGCACACAGTAATTGGGGGTCAAAATGGAGCTGTGTAGGTACCCTGTATGTATCTACTATTTCTTATTATTCCTACTCTAGCTAGCATGCCCATTACAGGCTCTAGAACTGTATGATGCTAAATTTTGAAATTTGGCACAATGGTAGGAGCCAGTTTGTGGATTCATGTTAAAAACTTTCATGTTTACACCATGAGTGCTCTGGCACCACCAATGGATCAAATTTGAAAGTGTATTTAAATATGTAAATTTTCAAAACTGGAATACAGCTCAAAATGAGTTCAAATTTTCCTATTAGTTAAAATTTCTGCAATACCGGATTTTTCACCCATGGTGTGGTGGTTAGCACTTCCACCTCATAGCAATAATATCCTGGGTTTGAGCCCTATGTCCAGCAAGGGCATTTGTGTGTAGAGTTTGCAAGTTCTGCCTGTATGTGGCTTTTATCCGGGTGCTTCGATTTCCACCCACAGTCCAAAGACATGAACATTTGGCTAATTAAACATTCTAGATTGCCCCTAGGTGTGTGTTTGGCCCTGCAGTGATCTGGCAAACAGTTCACGATGTAACTCTGCCTTCAACCGCAGGAGTTACCTGGGATGGGCTCCAGCTTCTTAGTGAACCCAATAAAGAATTAATGAGTTCAGAAAATGAAATGGCCCCATCCTGGGAGAGTCCTGCAAGAATTACCTGATCTGACCACTTGGGTACTATAAGAACAAACATGTGTTAAATCTTTACACTCTTTATCTTTCAACTAAAAGACCCCCTTTTTTTAAGGTTGGTTGTTCGTGATCGTGATTTTAAAAATGTTGCCATTTCCTGTTTTAAAATTCTATTTAACGGCACGGCCGACAAACAGGAAGTGAGCTCTCATCTTTGAAAACCCTTGGCCAGTAAATATATAACTTCTTGTGAGTGCATACAGCTATGCCCTTGACAAAATAATGATTGGACTGTTTAATCTCCTCATTGCTTGTGATTACTAAGCCCATTTATTTTGCAAGATTCATGAGAGAATTGCTAGTCGGATCAAAAGGAACATCTCGCAATGCAAGATTGGAAAGAATTTAGGTCCCATGGCATGGATGATTTTAATGTGTATGAATGTACTACTAATGAATATATTAAAATTCTGGAGAGAGATCCATGCTTCCATCAGCAGAATAGTGCCAGGCCTCATTCTGCATGAGCTACAACAGCGTGGCTTTGTAGTGGTTGACTGGCCTGCTGTCAGTCCAGATATTCATTCATTTTCTAAGCTGCTTAATCCTATTTATGGTTCTGGCGAGGCTGGGGCCCATCTCAGCCGACTCTGGGTGAGGGCAGGGTACACCCTGGACAGCTCACCAGGCCATTGCACGGCCAACACTTACACAACCATTCACACACACAATCATACCTAAGGGAGATTTGAAACAGCCAATTAGAATACTGTGCGTTTTTTTTACTGTAGGAGGAAACCGGAGTACCCGGAGTAAACCCACACAAGGAGAACATGCAAACTATACACAGAAACTCCCAGGCTGGGAAATGAACCCAGGCGCTCTTGCTGTGAGGTGGACGTGCTAACCACTACACCACCGTGCGGCCTCAGTCCAGATAAATCCTCCTATAAAACACTCCTATAAAGAATAAAGTGTAACATCTTGTCAATCAATTCAAACATTTTTGCTTTTATTGCATTTTCAAACAACAAAAATCCCAGGTTCTCTGGAAATGCCATTAGTATATTTGCTGTTTTTTTAAGGTTTGAAGTTTATTTGTTTGTATATTTTTAATACGCATCAAAAATATTTTCTGCGTTTTTCTGATTCATGACTAACACTGGCAAGCATTGTCAACAAATCATTTAATATTTGCTCCAATTTATATGCTTTATAGTCATTAAAAAATGTATTCTGGATATCACCAGGCATGTGTATAGATGTCATTGTTAAAGAGCCAGATGCATATGGAATTATCAGTGTTTTTTGAGTGAGACAATATGAATTTTTAAATCAATAATTTTAAATTGAATTCAACAACTGTGAGAAACCCAGTTGATACATAGTTGTAATTTTCATATGAGGTAATTTGAATTGTGTGTGCAGATGGAGTACAAAGTGATCGTGGCCACAGGCACCTTAGAGTACTCAGGTACTAATAACTATGTATATGTAACCCTGGTGGGGGAAAACGGAGAGAGTGAGAGGACGCTACTGGACAAACCAGGCCTGGATCTATGTAGAGGGGCAGTAAGTGAGGTTGCAAAGTACTGAACATACTGAATACATGCCAAACCTAATTACATTTTTTGTCAAATGCGTTTATTCAGAGTAAGTTACAACTGATTGCACAACCAAAGGATCTCTCTCAAGAGATCTATCTGACCTTTTTTTATGAGCCGTGGTGACTCAGTGATGCAGGCTCTGAGTTACTAATTCAAAGGTCAGAGGTTCCATCCCCAGTACCACAAAGGTATGACTGTTGGACCCTTGAGGAAATTCCACCATTAATTGCTCAGTTATACAAAAATTTAAGTCGCTATGGATAAGGGCACCTATCAAAATTGCTTAAAAATAAATTCAAATCTGAGCAATCAAATTTTCTCAAGTGCCAGCAGCACCTGGGATTAAGTACTGAGATTTGAACTTACATCATTTTGCCTCGTTAGGTTTTCATCCATGTTAACCTGAATTTTAAAAAAAAAAAAAAAAAAAAAAAAAAAAAAAAAAAGAGGCTTCTTTTTGATAGTCATTATTTGTCATTTGTATACACAACTTTCCTCTCCTCTCTCAATTTTCTTCAGGTTGATGAATACATAGTCCGGAGCTCAGGTCCTCTGGGCCGTGTGTTTCTTGTACGCTTGGAGAAGCAGAAGTATTTTGTGGAAGATAACTGGTTTTGCAATTATGTGAAAGTTACACCACTAGGAAGGGAAACCACACAAACTTTCCCCTGCTACCGCTGGTTAGTGGGTGACACTAAAATAGAAGTCCGTGAAGGAACAGGTCAGTCCTAAAAACTACCCAGGGAGAGGATCTATCTCACCTGAAATTACCGGTAAACTCAGGATTCCTAAGAGTGGCTTCTTTCTCTGTTTTTTTTTCACAGCTAAAAAACTGTGTGATGAGATCCTGCCTCAGGAGCTGGCTCATCGAAAGGAGCAGCTGCAGGAGAGACAGAAAACATTTCGGTGTGTATATTCCAACATCAGGAGTCACTACTAATTGTGCTTAGTTTTATTAGTACCATTTGTCCTTTTACATTTTCATGATCGGAACCAATTGCGAGTGTGAATAGTTGTTTTTGGCTCTGTGATATTCTGGCGAGCTGTCCAAGTTATACCCTGTGTTCACCCAGTGTTGGCTGAGGTAGGTTCCAGTCCCCCTGCAGTAGGATAAAGCAATTCTGCGAATGAGTGAGAGTGAGTGATTGGAAACACTACGGTATATGCTGTTAAAATGAAAGAGAAAAAAGCCTCACCACCTGGATTTAAATGAGTAAATAGGCACGAGCCATTGAATAGATAACTTCTGCACTGATTAATATGTTTCAGCTGGATTATTTAACTTTAACTGATGCAGAGGGTACCTTCTGATTTCTTAAACAGCAACATCTGAAGACATCCTGTGGTTGTTGAAAAGATGTCACTACATTTCATTCATTCATTCATTCATTCATTTGCTGAACCATTAACGCCTACTCAGGCAGGAGAGAGTCTATGTCAGCCAACTCTGGGCCAAGGTGGGGTACGCCCTGAACAGCTCACCAGTCATTCTCGGGGGCCTGGAACAGCCTATTAGTCTAATGTACATACCTTGGTGTTGTGGGAGGAAAATGCAGTACCCATAAGTACAAATTGGGTTAAAAACAGCTCAGCTTTAAAGGACAGTGCTGATCTGTCAACTTCATGTAAAAAATGTGATCATACAAAAATCTTGACTAATCATGTAAATGCTTGGGGATGCTCAAGCATAAAAACACAGAACTCATGCCTACATTTAATAGTGAATGTAAGAGCTTTTCCACACATCTACTGTGGTGAGATCTCACAGAATTGGAACAAAACCTCTATGCGGCCATAAGAAAAATACTCATTAGTGAGAATAATCAGAACAAATTGGTCCAATTTCCAAGTAAAAGATTGGACTCTAGATTTACCATAGTCTAGTGTGATGGGTGTGTCAGGGTGAGAAGATGAGCACAAGATGCGATGTACCCATCACGCATAGTGATCACTGTATAAGCCTTTGGAGGTTTATACAGTGAGATTGCATCAGCTGGTCAGATTAAGGCCCATCAACATTTTGTAGGAATAAATTGAAATCTCATCCGACATAAAATTAGGGCTCAAATAAGTGAATAATTCTTAAAGACTTTATTATAGACAATAACCTGGAATTGTTTTGCATTACTGAAACCTGGCAACAACCCCTGGACTACTTTTCCATCAATCTTACTACTCCCTCTGGATATACATACACAACCAAACCCTGCACTGAAGGCTGCGGAAATGATATTGCAGTGGTGTACAAACAGGATTACAACATCCATCCCCTCCCCACTCCCTCCACCCTATCTTTTGAACATCTTACCTTCAAATTCACTGGAACTACTCCTCTTGTTGCTGTTACTTATCATCCCCCAATCCCTGTTTTCTGTCTGACTTCTCCACATTCCTGGCCAATACTCATTCTTGGAGATTTCAATCTCCATCTAGACTCCAAAACATCAACATCCACAGATTTTATCGAAATACTTAATTGGTTCAACTTAACACAGCACATAATCTTCCCCACCCACGACAGTGGTCATATTCTTGACCATGTCTGTTCCACTGACCACAAACCTATTGATGACCTTACTAGCACCAATCTCTCATATCTGACCACCTTGTAATTCCCTTCACTGATCCCATTCCTGCCCCCAAACAAAAATGTTTACTTCGCTTCCGCAAACTCAGCCCCAATCCGCCCTTTACATTTGCATCTATCCTAACTAAACAGCCTTCCTCTGCAACTCCGTCTGACACCAAGTCCACACTACAACTCACCTCACTTTACAATAGCACCCTCTCCTCCTGTCTGGATCAACTTGCCTTTTGGAATACCAAACCTTTCACATTTACCGGTACTGATTCGACACCCTGGTTCACACCCACCTTGAGTAAGCTGAAATCTAAAGGACATCAACTGGCTGGAATGACACAGCAGGAGAACTGGTCTCACCATCCACCCGCAACACTGCAAAGATCATCTGCAGAAATATAAGCAAGCCCTCTCTCACAACTGGCCTACCTATTACTATAACCTCATCTCAGCTGACTCAGGCAAACCCAAAACTCTCTTCACAACTATAAATAAACTCCTCAATCTGATGGATAATGGTTCGCAATCCTTCACCACTGATAAATGCAACTCCTTTCTTTCCTTTTTCCAGAACAAAATCAATAATATCTACAGTTATCTCTTAGCCACTCCTGCCTCACCACCTTGTTTTACACCTTATTTTTCTACGCATGTTATTTATGTTATGTTCCCTTTTCTACGAATGTTATTTATATTATGTTCCTTTTATATCGTTTCATCTTTGCACTGAGCACCTTGTGGAGCAGCACTCCTAATTTCGTTATATGCACCGTCATATAATGAGAATAAATTTTTTTTTGTTTTACCAGACCTCCCGTTACCTGCGCAGCCTTGTCCCAGTGTTCCCTGATTTCACCCACCGATCTACCCAAAGTGCTTGAGGGCACGAAACCATCCACCTGTTTGCTTCACCCTGTCCCGTCCACCAGCATTAAAGCCTGTCTGCCTGCCCTCTCCCCACTTACTACCTCAATCATTAATTCCTGTCTGTCCACCGGCTGTGTGCTGCCATCACTCAAGCTTGCCGCCATTACTCCCATTCTTAAAAAACCTTGACTCAACTTAGACACTGCTGCTAATTATAGACACATCTCTAACCTCCCATTCATGTCCAAGCTCATCGAGCGTACCATTGCAGATGGATTAAGTCTGTTAAGTCCCACTGAAGGCCCAGGTACTAAATGTACGACCTGCCATTGCTGTTGTTGCATACTCAGTTTCACACTTGCTGTTGAAAAAATTGTATCACACATATTGTGAGTCAAGCATATACAAGGGAGTGTACTTCAGCTTTAACAGTTCACAGCTAGGCTAAATGCATAAAATATAGCTTATGCTCTTTTTAATTAAAAAAAAAAATGTAATGCAGATGCATTGCTTATTTACAGACAATGAATATTTTCACCAATCCATATATACTGGTTGTACCCCAATTGTAACTGAAGTTGTGTTATTGCTTTAGCAAATTGGTACACCATTTATTATATCAGAATGTCACTGAAGTTTATTGTTTATTACCTAATGCATGCTCCTGTTCATGCAGTGTGCACAGTTCCGTGAAAGATTCAGTCATGCAAGCAATCAAAAGAACCAATATTTTTAACCATTTCTAAACTTCTCAGTGATCAATCATACAGTGTACCACTCTTTATTATTTGCAAGTACTGTAAGAAACAGTCAATGAGAGCATGAATAGAATTCATATTCATCCACTGTCTTGTTTAAGGATCTGATTGTGTTGGGAAAGAGAACAAAATATAAGCACAATAGTTATAATTTTATCAGAAATTATTAGATATTTCATTCTCAAATATTGTTAGCAGCATCAAAACTAAAACTCAATATGATTTCTGGCAATGCACAGGATGATATTGCCACATATTTTGCATCTCCCGTTTTCTTTGTATAACAAATTTTTGCAAACGAAAATTATTGCTGGTTACATTTTCCTAACCAGTTTTCCTGTTTTTCCCTTGTTTCCATATAAAAAGCAAAGATAGCTGTTTTGCGTAATTTTATCAGAAAGTATCAGAAAAGATTTGGGGATTATGCATATGTCATTGAGGATTTCTCCAAACAAAAGTTTAAGCATGTAACACTATGATTATTGATCATATATGATCAGATATGATTATTGATTGAGTTTTGCACACACATGCAACACCAAACATATGTAATTAAATGTTTAGTGATTAAAATTGTATAGTTTCAAAAAGGTCACCGATTCTAACATTTTAGGAAATCCGAAAACCAGAAGTCTTTCCTATACAGGAGGATATAAAAAAAGAGAACATCTCCTACTAAATAACGATCCCTGTTTATGAATTTTTGCAGATGTGTGGGCTTGAATGTTATTTATGCCATTGTGTCAGAAATCTGTGAAAACTATTATGTCAATGTTGTATTGGAACAAACTTCTTTTACAGATAGAAGTCATGGAGATAGACCCAGCTGTTTAGCCATCACATTGTTTGACTTTGGCCCTTGTTAAAGTGTCTCAGATTCTTAAGCTTACTGATTTTTCCTACCTCCAACACATCAATGTACACAATGGACTATTCCATCTCTGTGCAAATATCCCATTCCTTGGCATGTGCCACTTTAACCAGATAATCAATGATATTCACTTCACATGAGACTACATTGTGCTGACTAAATAATAGGCTCTGTTCATATCCAAAATGACAGGTCTTGTGGGGTGTTTCCTGGTATTAAGGGGTAGGCACCCACCAAAGGTTGGCTAGTATGTCTAGCGAGATCCTACATCCTACAAAAGAGCTACTTTAGCACACAATAGTGAAATTGTTACTGCTGACTATGATTAAAAGGTGTCAGAACATACACAGCAGCTTGCTCTGTATGGGGTAACCTAGCCATAGCCTAGTCAGTCAGGTGGTGTTATGGCATGTTCTGGTGTACACAAGCTATTATGCAGTGTTTATTTTCTGTTTTGTATATATTAATGGTGTGAATTTGTATGTTATGTTATGATAGCTGGAAAGTCTGGGCTCCAGGAATTCCCAAATGCATAGATACCAACTCTGAGGCAGATCTACCCCAGGATGTTCGATTTGCCAATGAGAAGCGCGGTGACTTTGAAAGATCACTTCAATACGCGTGAGCAGTGTCTTAGATATGTTATCTATAAAATCTGCATTAATTACATCCTAATTCAAAGGCTTTTATAGTCTCAATAAAACATAATTTGAAAGGAACACATCCAAGTTTAAAAAAAAAAAAAGAGATAAAAAAGGTGTGTCAAAAATATCTCTACTTTTTGTTTAATTTGATCACCTTTAGGCTATTGGAGCTGTCTCTGAAGAAGATGGTGATTTGGTTTGGGAGGTCGTGGGAGGACCTGGATGATTTTAAACAAATATTTTGGACATTACGGAGTCCCATTGCTGGTGTGTTTCCTGTGACCTTTTTAATTTTTATTTATATTTTTAACATTGACTTTAATTTATTTAAAATCTCATGCTTAAACTGCACACAACACAATAATACTGTCTAATGGACTGTAGATTCTTTATGAATTGTATTAGAATACATTATGGAACACTGGAAGGAAGACTGGTTTTTTGGCTATCAGTTACTGAATGGGACAAACCCACGCATGATCCAGAGGTGCAGGAAAGTGCCTTCCAATTTCCTTGTCTCTGAAGACATGGTGCAGTCCTTCTTAAGTTCAAACACCACCTTGGATAAAGAGCTCAAGGTGAGGTATATTAAGGAATTTATTAAATGATACCAGACACCCTTTGAACAATTCAGATTTATATCCAATACTTACTATACCCAGTCACCTTGAATCCACCAGTCCATCACAGGGCATCTGGTACTCACTTATGTAAATCTAAGGGCTTTTACTTCTTAAATGATATGAAATTATCCATTAATTTTCAAGGCAATTACTGAAAAAAGTTAAGCAAAATCATTGTAGTATTGTGCGCAGAAGATATTAGGCAACTGCACCCATGTGATAAATACCACGTGACTTACAGGTCCTTGGCCACACCGCCAGGCAAACAAACAAAGCAGCCTAATAGCTGTAGCACAGATTAACACCGAGCGCGAGACAAAACTGCACATATTCGGAGAAAATGACCAACTATTGTCCAAAGTTGTGCAGCACCTTGAAGGCAACAGAAGAGCGAGATATGTAGAAAAACTCAATATTCTCGGCATGGAAGATCCGTATCTGATGCCCGAAACAATGTTCAGGCCACTGACTGAACTGAAGCGACGCGACCTCCCGAACCTTTCTAAACTAGACATTCATATGTACCTCGTGAACAAGTCGCCTAGCTTCACACAGAAGAGCCTGAAAGTGTACAAAAGTCTCGAGGCATACAAATATTTTGTGGCCGGATGGGTGAGAGAGGTGAAGTCGTACCAGCTCTACTATCGGTAAACTGAACCCTAAGCTTCAAGTGAAATAGTCGAAGAACAACAACAACAACGCCACTATGCTGCTTATGTTTGTGTTTGAGGCGGTCTGTAACATTTTGCAAGGAACCCTGCGGACGTGAGGAATCATCGGCCAGCTACGTCATTAATCACACACTTTTTTGTGAACAGGACGTTTAGTTACATGCCTGAATGGCCAGGAGAGGATTGTTATGTGGCTGGGTTTGAATGTAAGTAGCATGGTGGTGCTAACAGTGAGCTGTAATGGCGGTCCTGTTAAGATAGAGCTAAGTGAGTGATTCATTGGTTGTTTCACTGATTACTTTCGTTAAATTGTGAATTGAATCACTCTTACAGTACACTCTCACTCTTACAGTATCATTTGTCAGCAGCTAAAAAATATCAAAGAAATAAAACTTACCGGATATTAAATGTTCGCTACATAAGCGAGTATATTTAGTGGGTGTCCAGTCCTCGCGTTTTATAGCCAAAATCCATCCTTCTCTTCTCAACTTTTCGGCAGGAATTCGATAGAAGGATATATTGGAAAACCCATCACGCCTTTGGCTGCATCCCTCGGCACAACACCTCTCGGGCATTGTTTAAAAAAAAAAAAAAAAAGACCGAATGACCCTTTTCACAGCACTGTCAAGCACTTTGTTTGACCGACGAGGCCGTGGCTCACGGGAAATCGTGACGTCGCCCACAGTTGCCTAATAGGAGACTGAGAGGAAGAAGTCACTTTGTTTATTTACGTTTTCAATATAACTAAGTACTTTTCTAATGCCTTTTTAACCCTCACTTGAAGTATTTTTTGTCCATGACATGTTGAAATGTTGCTGGGGCCTCAAACAACCCAAAGGGAAATCTTACAAATTGGTGTAACTCAAACGGAGTGGAAAAGGAAGTTTTCTTTCAGGATATGATAGTCAAGCATATCATCAGTGTGGTGCATAGGTTAGGCATTAAATTTAGACACTGCAATGACTTTCCAATAGTCCATACAGAACCAGACTGACCCATCTGTCTTGAGCACCAAGACCACCCGGTCCTCCAATTGCTGTGCAACTGTATGAGTACCCCTATGGTGAACATAGGCAGCTCTGTTCACCCACACCGGCTGTTCTGTCAGATCAGTACAACCCAGTAAAAGTAAGAATACATTCTTAAATACCCCCTGTAGCTGTGTGACCTGTCTTCTAGAATGGCATAAGGTGGTCTCCACAGTGGACTGGGGTGAATTTGGCTGCACATTTGGTAACCTCTTGTCCCAGCAGGCCACTAATTACAAATAACTAGGACTCTAACCAGTTACAGGAATCATCCAGAATTAACTAATGAATCATTGTGCTCAGTATTTTATTAAATCGTTTCACCAGGCTGTCTGTCTGAGGATGGCACACACTCGTGCGGATTGATTTAAGCCCATATAATTCATACAACATGCATAGTGTACGTTACATAAATGTGGTTCCCTGATCCATGATAATCTCTCTCTGAATACTTGTCCAAAGATATCGCACAGGAGCACCACTTCTGAATATTGTGTTGCATAATCTGATATGAACAATACTATACAATATCCATATGCAGACCTGTCCAATGATTCAAAAGAGTGATCGCAATTCTTTTGAAGATGAGCTCTACTAAAGGAAACAGGCTCAAGGTAATGTCGCTTTGGCTTAACCAGCTGGCAGTCGTGTCATGCCGTTCACCACTGACTAACATCACCATGACTCCGTGGCTAATAGAAACAAGCCATGAGATTGTCCTGTGTCCTATGGCTCTTAGGGACCAACAACTTGTTTCTCTCTATAAGTTTCCAACATCACTTGTCTCCCTCACACACACACACACAGACACACATACACACATACACATCTCTGGGCAATATAGAGTATTAGGTTAGCCTAATTTGAGGCAGTGGTGGCCCGGTGGTAGAGTGCTGGCTTGCTGAGCTGAAGGTTGGGTGTTCAACCCCCGCTATCACCAGATTGTCACTGTTGTCCCCCCATGCGGCTAACTGGGTTATCAAAGGCCACCCGTGTCTCTCACTGCCTATGGTGAGAGGCATGTAAAAGAGCCATTGCTGTAGTCCGTAAAGAGTAGGCCATTGAGATGCCATCAGCATGTTTCTGCCCTGCAATGGCATGGCAAGCTGTCCAGGCTGTACTCTGCCTTTGCCCGAAGTTGGCTGTGATGGGCACAAGCCTCTCTGTGACCCTAATTAAAAATCTAACCAAGTATTGAAATGTAATGTTAAGCACACCACTTGAGAGCACATTCAAAATTACAAATAACAGACAAAATGTCTTTGACATAGAGCAGCGGTGGCCTGGTGGTAAGGTACTGGATTGCTGATGCCAGGGTTGGGGGTTCAAGCCCCACTGTCAACAGTTGTCACTGCTGTCCCCCCAGTGCTGCTAACTGGGTTACCAAA
>JAQNCB010000010.1:10145340-10157152 GCA_030068295.1 Euristhmus nudiceps | reverse complement strand
GATTTGCACTTAACCGCAAGTGTCTATGACCATTTTTGACGAAGTTATGGGGATTATATTGATTTTTCGTATTTTCGCGACCTTGACCTTGACTTTTGACCTAGAAATCTGTTCTTTGAGCAGGACCATGGTGACTCCCCATCACATATACAAGTTTGAAGTCGATCGAATCAGTACTTTTTGAGATACACGCTCGGACGGACAGACAAACAAACAAACAGACAGACAGACGGACCCGATTACAAAACCCTCGCTACCATTCGGGGGGCGAAGGTAATAAAAACACCAAAAGACTGGGGGTGAAAACCCCTCCGAGCCTCTGCATGCGCACGCGCCGCCACCACTGTACTACAAGTAGCTTTACAGCTAGTTATTTAAATAATTTTAATAGTTACAATAGCTCTACAGTGTCCATAGGCCACGATGGACAGACACACTCACAGACTGGTGATGATTAGATGGCAGTGAAAGTTATCTGATGCTGCATGAAAATGAAGAAATCCCAGATTTATGATAAGGGGTTATGTGTCAGGGAAAGGACAAGGGGAGATGGTATGTATTACAACAGCAGTCTGTGCAGAGATTAACTTTTTTTGTAGTAAGTTCGAAAATAGGTTTGGTGATGATGAAGTAAAGAGTGTGAAAGTTTTTCTTTAGGAAAGGCATATAAACTCAGTGACATGGCTAGTAAAATATTTTATTTGTCAAGTCCATGCCTCAAATAATTCAGGCCAAGGAGACGCAACAAAGTATTCCTCTTCTTCCTCTTTTTTGTCAATTCCATTATGTTGTAATCTATTAATGTGAAAAAATATACATCATGAAATAACATAATTCAATTTAATTTTTTGGAGGTATGCTTTACAAAGGAAAAATGTTCAGCTAAAATTGTTCTGTGTCATGGTTGCACAGTGGTGTACTGGAAAGCACATCCTCTTAACAACAACAAGGTCCTGGATCCCAGTCCTGGGCTTGGCAAGGATGTTTCTTTGTGGAGTTTGCATGTTCTCCCAATGTTTGCGTGGGTTTTCTGTGGGTACTTTGGCTTCCTGCCACAGTACAAAGACATGCACATTAGGCTAATTGGCTGTCACAAATTGCCCCCGAGTGTGCATGGGTTTGAGCTGTTCGGGGTACTCTGCCTTCACTCAGAGATGCTTCCCTGAAGCACTACAACCAGAAAGCTGTTCAATGAATAATGTTCATATCTGCTTGGGGCCGGTGGCGTAGCGGTCAGAGTGCTGGGCTCATGATCAGGAGGTCGTGGGTTCGAATCTTGGTGAGACCCCCACTGTGCTAAGACCCCTGGGCAAGGTCTTAACCACAAGTGTGCCTCTGTCCACCCAGCAGTATAAATGTGTACCAGTAAAAATACTGGGAAGGTAATCTGTAATGGACTAGCGTCCCATCCAGGAGGAGTTGAACTACTAAACAGTTGTCACTGCTGTCCCCCAGTGCAGCTAACTGGGTTTCAAAGGCCGGCCATGTCTCTCACTGTCTCATTGCTGATGTCTGTCAAGAGTATCTGCATAGCTGTCAGTATGTTTCTGCCCTGCGATGGCCTGGTGAGCTGTCCAGGGTGTACTCTGCCAGAGTTGGTTGAGATGGGTGCCAGCCTCATCCCCACAACCCTAATTAGGAATAAGTGGTTTGGAAAATGAATGAATACATAAAAAGTTGAGACAATAAAGCTTTAACTGTCCATTCCTTCTCACAACCCTGAAAATGCATTTAGTGAGTGATGAAGCAAGCACCAAGTGATGAAGCATTTCAGGTTTTTCCCCCAGTCTTCCTTCAAACAAGTCTTAAGGTGGTCCTCTGGTGTCATTTGGATTTTTTTTTAAAAACATGGTTGGTGCAATGATATTTCAAGATAGATTGTGAGCTAATTAGATTTTTCTGGCTCATGGTAAAAAAATCCAATATGGCCACCGTTACCATAGCAACCAGAAAAAAAATTGCATAATTGGTAATATCTTACCCCGAGTTGTTATATAGAATAGAATAGAATAGAACGCCTTTATTGTCATTCCACAGAGTGTCGGGAACCTCGAAATTTCATGACACTCTGTGGATCTCCCGTTTATTGATATGTCAAAAGGGGTAAGGGTCTTGCAATCTCTGATTATCTTGTATTGGTTTTCTTTTTGGAAGATATTGGCTATCACGTGTGACCTTGGAGTTGGGATTTTTTATATTGAAACTTCTATATGAAGCAGTCAGAGTAATGCCTGTATGTTCTGGTGTACTTCAAGGACATTGCCCAGTGGACAGAAAGTTGGCCAGAGTTATATAACCTTACCAGACATCAAGACTCCTGTGAGGATGTTGATGATAGTCGCCTGACAGCCCTAACATCACGGTACTTTCCAGATTTATTTTCTCCTCCATTTCTTACTTTGCAATATCTGACTATAAGTGGTTTTACTGGTTATTTTAGACTCCAGAGTCATATGAACCTGCAACTTTGCTTCATCAACAACAGTGAGAGTGAAGATGAGGAAGAGGACAAAGAGAAAAAAGAGGTTTAAATGATATTTTAATTAGTTTCAGTGTATTGATTTGCATTTTTAAATATTATGTAACATATAAATATCCACATATTTAACACGTTATATGTAAAAGAAAAGTGTTTTGTGGCATGGTATTTCATTATTTACCTTATAGCTGAACAAACATTTTGGAAAACAGGTGCAGCAGCCACAGCAGCTTTCTAGCACTGCATCCAGCAGCAAAGCCAAATCTGGTGGGTTTAAGAAAGAGGTCAAGGCTGCTCTCAGCATGCTAAGACATAAACTGAGGTTGGAGCAAAAACAGGTATCCAGGCTTCAAGATCTGTTTTCCAAGTCCAAGATCACTTGATAGAGTCGTTTATGCATGTTTTGGTTGTGGAACAATGTTAATCTGCTTCACTGTTCTCTTATAGACTAAACCCCCCAGCGATGCAGTTAAAGAGAGACCTCATTATAATTACAGCGACTTGCAGAATTTCAGCTTCAAGGAGTTGAATGCACTGAAGACCACATTAAGCAAGGATATTCATAGTAAGATTTATTCCATATGAAACAGCAGGAATTTTTACTCTACAAGATGAAATCCCTCTAGTTTCTTTACTCAGCATTTCATAACACTTTGTGTTGACATCATGAATATAAATAGCTAATATTCCACGGTAACCGATGTAACATTCAGAGAGAAATTAACAAACACATTCAGTGATTGTCATTCAATTTTTAGGAATCACTCTTGTCTGATCCAATGACTGAAATATATTGACTGTGCTTCTGTTAAACCAGAAGAACCTTGCATTTGTTCAAAGTCTACAAATGCCTGCTCCTAAAAATAGACAGTGTAACTGACATAACGATAAATAACCGTTTCCCCTTAGTTCCAGCAACGGTAAATATTACTGCTGCCTTAATATGTAAATACATGTATGTATTTTGTATGTAATTAATGTATGTAAAGACATGTATGTTTGGTGTACACTAAGGACATTTGGGTCTTGAATGAAAAGAGGAATATGAGACGATAAATCAGAATTTCAGCTTTAATTTCTTGATTTGTACATCTAGATGCATTAGACAACATATTAGATCGCACCTTTAGTAGCAGATTCCCCAGTTTTGTAGGTTTGCAAAAATATTGGAAGAGACAGTCTTAAACTAAATCACAAGTTGTTGGTTTGATTTGAGTTTTCCGTGCCTGCATAGCTGCCAGGTGGTTTAAGGAAAGAAAACACAGTGGAGCACACTGGTGGAGTTTCGTGAAAAAAAAAATCGCAATGAACACAAAAACAAATTAACAAACTTGGATAAAGTTGGGCTGGAGACTCTCCACCCTGCTACTCTACCCTGGACTTTAGACACTTTAAATGCTGTAGGCACACATATGAATGATGCATAAAGTAAATGGCCTATATACGAGCCCTATAGGGTCGGTCCTCATACTTGTCCAGGAGTATCTTCTAAGTCATAGGTGGCACCTGCCTCAGACTTGGTGGACATGTGAAGGGAGGTAATGTGGTGTGGGGGATACCGGCATTCGATCACTGTGATTTTGACCTTGACCTTTGACCCTGTTTAAAGAAACAACATCTTCAGGACATATTTCCTATATGCTTAACCCTTCATATACCAAACTAGGCATACTTATTCATAATCGGAAGTGTTGAGGGTTGCTTCCTAATAATTAGGTTCATTGTGACCTTGACTTTTACCTTTGACCTGACTTAAAAGAAAAAGCTTCTCTGTGCCATATTTCCAATATGCTTAGGATAATAATCAAAATAAAATGCTTCAGTTTGCTAGAGAACATAAAGATTACACTCTGCAAGAAAGGTCATGTGATCTGATGAGTCCAGACTGACTATTTCAAGGTGATGGGCATGTCAGGGTAAGCAGGGCTAAAGACATGAAGTGATTCGTCCATCATGTGTAATCATCAGAATTGCATAAGGAATCTTTTTCTTATATGAATTGGCCACCACAGAGTCCTGATCCGATCTACACTGAATGTTTTGATGATTAGTTGGAGAACAGTTTCTTCAAGATGCTTTAAAAAAACCCAACTTGCCAGTCGATTTCCTTATAAAACTGCACAAAGTGCAGATGTTGTTTATGCAGTATTTGACTGCCAGTGATATTAGGGTTGAATAAACATTTAATTTTCCTATTTTTAACCTTTAATAGATTGGAAATATTTAGCATAAAATCTTAGATCAGACTGCTTAAATGATCTATTAATGTTCATATCCTCTCTCTCTCTCTCTCTCTCTCTCTCTCTCACTCACTCACTCTGTGTGTGTGTGTGTGTGTGTGTGTGTGTGTGTGTGTGTGTGTGTGTGTGTGTGTGTGGACGTGTAGACCTCAGCTCTGAGTTAGTGGGCCGACTTCTCACCAGAGACCAACTAAGAACAGAGCAGGATGCCATGTTACTGGAAATACAGGATATGACATCACTCTGACCGAATAAGTCACTTCCATTAAAGGGAAACAAGTGATGCCTCAAGAACTTGAGAACTTACAACCTGGGAGATCTGCCTGGAAGAATTAACTGTACTGTGAAATGTTTCTCCACACCAAAGGACTGTTTAGGGAATTTAAAGTCTTAAATTGCACATATTTTTCTCCAAGTTTGCATTTGTCTTAGCTGCTTTGTACGATTTGTATCAATATTGTGATATAACAGTATTGTACGGCATTGGTAAACTGTTACTGACGTCTTGGACCAACCTCTTTCCAGAATCCAATTGTTTTTGACAAGTCATTCTTTTTATTGTTCCAGCCTATTTACATTTGTGTCATATTTACAATATTTTAGTGATGTACTACATCTATAATTTGATAGTCAATAGTTTACAGTCACATGCAAACACCTGTAGAGCTAACGGATAAAGCAATCTTCTGAAGGGATGATGTGTTACAGTATGTTTCACACCTGTGCTCACAAATGTAAGATTATGTAAATTAGCAGTTAGAGAATCAAAACTGCCAAAAACACACTCATTAAAGTTGACCTAGCATAATACATTTGTGTGTACATGTACATATCTCGGGTAGCACTTGAGTGGATTGATGCTGCTTGTGAATTTTTAGTAAAATAAAGCTAGCTTATTTACAAACTGTTATTGAAAAATACTAGAACACATTTGGTACTTTAGACCTCTGTGTCGCTTTTATAAAACTAGAACCTAATACGTATACACTGTAAGGTGATTTTTTTAATACTGCCAAGTCAGAGTTTGTATCTTCAAAAGGGCAGCTCAGCAGAAATAGAGGAAAGAAGATAGACAGGGGGAGGGACAGATGAGGAGGTGAGGGGATACCAAGAAAAAGGGAGGGATGCATAGAATGGTCCACAATTGGTAACACAGACAGTCGAGGTGAAGAGGAGAAACGGTTTATGACTCTAAAGTCAGTAGTAAAACAATAATAGTTATTTAGAACTTTTTATTCATTTATATGGGCCTTCTTATTCACACCGACACTGACGGATGGACAGTGAACTAGGTTTGATTTGGAAGCAATTTTCGCTTTGACATTTGGGATTCTGTTTGCTGAAGTTCTGTTCTATCAAATCGGTAAGTTTTGTCCAGTTTGTAATAAGAGATGTATATATGTGGATCTTTATGAAACTTTTTAATATTTGGACAGTGGGAATATTATAAAAAAATCGTCTTTGTCCCCAGAAAGGCATAAATGGATGATTTATCAACATGGTTGAGTGAACACATCACTGTTGACACAATGCATTATATGTTTATCAAGTGTTGAACAATATAGCCTTTTGCCTTGTAGATACTCAGCTTAATGCTCAGTCTGCAAGAAGAAAAGATAACCTTTGTTTGGCAAAACAAAGTATAAAGCATAAAGTTCAAAACGATGTTTGATGTTTGAATATATTCACTGAAGCATATAGAATGATGTAGTACAGAAATGGCTTTAAAAATCTTGTAAACGTTTGGGGGTCAAAAGGAAGAAAGAGTCTGAAGTAACAAGTAAGGGTAAGAAACAGATGGATGATGGAGCACAGAGGGGAAGTGTGGTTACTGATTGATTAGTTACTGAACTGAAAAGAGTCTGAATCAGCAGAATATACTCATGCGACAGGGCAAACAGCTTCACAGATTGTGAAAGAAAGGCTGAAGGTAAGGGGGTGGGAGACAAAGGGGGCTGTCTGGTAGGCCATTAAATTAAAAAAAAAAATTGCCATCACTAAAAAACTTGAGTGACTCCAGGCTCCAATTAATTCATTAGTATTGTGAAATTTGTGGGATTGCGTGTGACAATAAACATATCAATGCTGTTATTATTTTTACAGAAACTCAAATTGGACCACCAGGCTGGAAAACTGAAAATTTTGACACATTCCAGCATTGGAATCAGGAACTGTTTTATGGATACTCACTGTGACAATGACACAAAATCACCTCCTTAATAAGAGATTCAGAAGCAGACAGAAATGGTGACAGATGCTCCTACAGGCCTGTCCGAAACAGGACAAGGAGGTGACACCCTTTTCCTCTTATCATCTAATTCCTCTAGTGCATCTTCTTGCAACATTGATGAGTCCTACAAGTACATCTTCCTTCCTATTTGTTATTCCTTCACATTTGTCTTTAGCATCAGCCTCAATTCTGTGGTTCTCTATCGCTCTTTTCGTCGTACCAAGCACTGGAATGTGTCCCTAATATATATGGTGAACTTGGCTACAACTGACTTTATGTATGGCCTCTCCCTGCCATTCCTAGTGGCAAGTTATATCATGCATGACAACTGGGTCTTTGGAGATTTCATGTGTCGTTTAGTACGCTTCTTGTTTTACTTCAACCTGTATTGTAGCATTTTTTTCCTCACCTGCATCTCTGTGCATCGCTACCTGGGAATCTGCCATCCCATGAGAACCATCACGCTGGAGACCAAGCGGGCTGTAAAGGGCACTTGCATTTTGGTATGGCTTGCTGTCTTTGCGCTCACAAGCCCAATTTTTCGATTTGCTCAAACAGAGCTTCTTCCCCGTCGAAAGGATGGTGGTGCATTAGAAGTACAAGAAATAAATGGTGACACACACAAGTTCAATGTAAGTTCAAGTGCTGAGATGTTCCATAACTGCTGGGATGATGCTATTGATAAGGAGTTCCAGGACTATGTTCCTTACGGAATAATTCTCCATCTATTGGGATTTTTTGTGCCTTTTATCATCATTGCCTGGTGCTATTCACATGTAGTTATGACTATATTTCGAACACTGCACTCCCAACCTCCTGACAATGGACTACGACTGAAGCAAGGAAGCAGGATAGGGATAGGAGAAGGCATGTCTATTATTCTTGGGGCTCATTCACCATACGTGAACAGGCGTCGAAAGTCCATCAAAACCATCATAACAATTACTCTCCTCTTTGCCCTTTGTTTCTTTCCTTTTCATGTTACTCGTACTATTTTTTTGCTGCTGAAAGTGACCAGCAGGGTGCAGTGCCATACGATGCAGATGGTCTCCATTTGTTATAAAATTACTCGGCCACTAGCATCCTTCAATGCCTGGCTTAATGCATTGCTCTATTTCCTCACCAAAGAAAAAAGTGGACCCTGTTGCAGCAAACCTCCACCTTCCCAACACGGGCTCTTTTGGCCTTTACGGATGCTGGGAAAAGGTGGAAATGAAGAGGAGGAAGTTGAAGAACCAGTGAACCATAAAAACAATGAACTCAAGGCAGAAAACAACATATTCACAGAGTTGCCTTGAGAGAAATAATAAGGAATGGGTAGAATGTTATATGAATTGCCCGGATGTGGAGACATACAGTATGTACTTGGGGAAATATCCTAAAACTTTACATGTATTGGTTTATTTCTTCAATAATATAAACAGTGTAGGTGAGAAATTGTCAACTGATTATCAAGTAATGTTATTGTTATCAGATAGTAATTGTAAAATTTGATTCACGTAATTCAGTAATATATTACATGTTGTCTTTTCCCCTTTTTGCTCATATTACTTCACTGCTGGGACATGACATATAAATACATGAGGAAGTTTTATCTCAATACTGGCCTTGTGTATTTTGATCACTATCAATATGTGCTGTGAAATGTAAATAAAATTTATTTCCATGTACTTTTGAGCTGTCAAAAAGAATTGAAAAGTTCTCAGTCTCGGCTGTTTCTTTGTTAACAGACAAATGGCTTCTTCAAATATGGATCTGAAAGTATATGCACAGTATAGGTTATATCATTGGCAACTGAATATCCATCAAAGTTCATTTTAAACCTCACCTGTGAGATGGAGAGAATTTATACTATTTCTCTCACTCACTTATTTGCCGAACCTACTACTGGGGTTATCTGAGCCGGCACTGTGTGAAGACGGGGTACACACTGCACAGCTCACCAGACCATTGCGGGGAAATACACACACAGAAACACAAATCATTTACATTCACACCTGGGGCAATTTGGATCAGTAACTTAGCCTAAAGTGCATGCCTTTGGACTGTAGGATGAAACCATTGTACCAGAGGAAATCCATGCAAGTACAGGTAGAACATGCACACTCCTCACAGGAATGGCTATATATTTGGTGAAGTTAATTATTTTCTTTCTCTCAGTGAATCAATTAGGGTAAATTTGTACCCATATTTAACTCAGAATTTTAATCACAAGATTTATATTTGTAAAATTTTTATCCATGTTGTTTTGTTTGATTTTTAGAAATTACCTTTATGCATATTCCACTTTCGCACTGTTTTCAAACTGTCTAAGGGAGCTTGATGAACCTGAAGGGTTAGAGTCCAGTACAGTGTGGTGATTTTCCTTCCCTAACATTCCGAACCAACTAATGAGCTAATAAGTTGAAGCAGGTATAACTGAGACGGAAATCTCTAAACTCTGCTGGACTCTGACCGCACAGTTCCACCAGGTCCCTGCTCTGAAGACAGACATCAGGAGCATGAAAAACAGCCAAGCAGTAATTCGCACCATCACAGTCTTTTCCCTTCTAGTCACTTTAACACTGGTCCCATAAAACTGGAGCAAATCTGGAACAGACCCACCTCCG
Source organism: Euristhmus nudiceps (assembly GCA_030068295.1). NCBI lineage: Eukaryota > Metazoa > Chordata > Actinopteri > Siluriformes > Plotosidae > Euristhmus > Euristhmus nudiceps. Next base: position 10,147,594 of record JAQNCB010000010.1, on the reverse strand, counting down.
CTCCTAACTTAAATAAAAGTTTGTCATTCACAACCAATAACCTTTGAGCTGCTTTACTTGTCTGAGAATATAAGAAAAGCTTCTGGATCTTAGGTCTGTTAGTACCTGATAAATGATTAAATGTCATATTAACAGAGATGCTTCATAAATAAGAACAAGTATGTCCACAATATCCATGTTTCTTTAAAAAGGTTATTTTAGATGGTGCTACAGCCTATCATTGATAGGTTTAAACCTCATTAAAGCGTGAAACACGTGGTCATAATTTCAAAATACAATAGCGTTCTGGCTATGGAGGAACTCTGATATCCGGAAAGTGGTGGTTTATACCATATGCCATTGATCTATCTATATCATGAAGCTTGATTGCAGGACGCTAGGTTGTCCAATAGGGGGCGACATATGGAAAATCCGTTATATCCAGTTTGGAAATTCAAAACAAAACCAGACAGGCCAGTTCCCGACCTGCACCGCGGCAAAAATAAGCGCTGACCGTTAAAAAAATTAACAAAAAAATTATTTAAAAATTAATAAAGCGAATATTTACGCACAAAATGCCGGATTTCGTAACCACTATCAAAAATACAAGTTAGTGGGGCATCGAAAGTTAAAAATTTGTTGAGGAATTTTTTTTATTTATTTTTTTTCCCCTCTGTGCCTCGTGTCATCACAGTGTAGAGGTGCTGCGGTGAAGCCTTGGCGCCATTTTCAAACGACAGAGCCCGAGTGAATGGAAGCCTGGTTATTACACAACATTTATATTTTCCTCTTTCATTACTTTTATCTTCTAGTCCGTCAACATTTTATCCTTTGCAGTGATTATACTGACTCCGGGGACAATGTTTTCTTTTTAAAAAAGGTAAATGAATGTTTAGCATTCTGCTTTTGTGTGTGTGTGTGTGTGTGTGGTGTTTTACACTTGCTAGTTTTCTTTTCTAAACCCTTTAAAACTGTTCAATCTGTATTTATTTATTCCAATGTATAGGTAATAAGATAGTGGTTAGTTTTCTGAACACTCTTCCTTCAGGTCAGTTAATTCTGGGCGGTTGCTACAAAATGAAACAAAACATTTAAAAATGAAGTGTGGCTTGTTTACATTCATCAGTTGGGCATATAGGGTAGAGTTAGGCATCTATGGGGCTTTGGTATCTAGTTAAGCTAATGAGTAACCTGTGTGTGTGTGTGTGTGAGTGAGTGAGTGTGTGTGTGAGTGACGGTGCTTGTATTTTTTTTCACTGTAGGAGTTTCCTTCACCGGGGCTGTCCAGTTACTCCACTAGTTGAACCTGTGTCCAGATGTTCTCTAAACCTTCATATGTTCCAGTTACAATAATAAAAAATCCGTAGCAAATCATCGGGGTTTATTTCTCGAAGGTTCTGATCAATACCCAAATTATCCAGCTTCTCTTCAGGCACTGTTCAGACTCGTGTTGGACTAGTCAGCAGTTCTTATTAATATTATTATTAATAATAATAATAATAATAATAATAATAATAATAATAATATCATCGTCGTGGTTGTTGTTGTTGTTATTACAATGACGTTATAACTTTGAGCTTATCTCACTACAGGTGTCTCTCTAGTGGATTTGGTGGATAATCGTTTTGTTTTATCCGAAATTCAAGCTCGACTCTAAATGTAATTTTTAAGTCTGTCTACGTTTTTTCCCACGACATTTATTTATTCATTTATTTTTACACTCCACAAACTGCTGATGTTAAGACTCTATAACTCTAAAGCTAGACTCCTACATGGAGCCAGTTACAGAGAATCATTTTTTTTTTTTGCAACGAACAGCTATAAAAATAACTAAATCGTAATATCTGTGTTATAATACGATATTATAAAAATTAATAGAACTCTGCACGTACAACCGCCTACCATGATCTGATCGGATTTTACGCTAATGTATAAAGTTACTGTGCTTTTTAAACATTTTTAATTTGTGATGTTCATTGCTAATCATTTGCTTCTATCGGTGCATGACAAATGTTGACACATTTCGTGCTGTTTCATAATGGGACTACAAGTATTGGGAGAAGAGGCATTAAATCTAATTTAAAACTGCATTAAGGGGACAGAATCTCTTATTTGTTAAAGCTGCTTTTATAAATTGTGATGGACGGTGTGTTTGGGTGGGCGGTGGTTGTGTGTGCAGGTGTGTGTGCGCGTGCATGTGTAGGACTAATGTGAAGCATAGGACTGATTGTAGACTTTCAACAGATTGTTGACTTTGGAAGGGGGGGGGGGGGGG
>JAQNCB010000010.1:10014594-10030531 GCA_030068295.1 Euristhmus nudiceps | reverse complement strand
TCAGTTTAATATTGTACATGACAAATGCTCCCTTGATTTTTGAGCTTTCCCTTTGCTTCCAGTTTTGTCCTGTGTGTCCCAGATGTTTAATCAAGTTTAATCGTAGTTTATATTGGGTGGTGGCTGTTGTCTTTGGGGCTGTGGCGGGGGGGGGGTGGCAGACATTTTTGAGACTTTCAAGTGGGCCCTGAGTTGGGAAAGGTTGGGAACCCCTGACCTAGATATTCGTCAACCGAGATTTAACAAGGTCTATGTGCCATTTCAATCAAATGGAAGATAGACCCTATTAATTCTCAGTCGACTAATTATAACATGTAAAAATAAGCTCAGTGTACAGTGCCTCCGCCTGTTATGTACACCTAGTGTAGAAGGCTTAAAAGTCACATCTTACCAGAGGAGCATACTGCAGATAACACTACAGCAGTATGATTATTGAATCTGTTGTTTAATTAAGTGTACTATAAGTATGCTCAATGATCTCCCATTTAACAAATACTTTAAGGAAAAACAGACAGTGTTGAGAGAATACAGATAACCCAAGGAATTCTCATCGCATCATGAGCATGATAGGTTACAGGACATGTTTGTGTAAATAGTGTGCACTGCTGAATGTACCAGTGTAATCTCACAATATTCTGTAGCACAGATTGTTTTTATTTTTAAAAATGCATTTGTATATGGTTTGAAACATTTTTATTGCCATTATGCAAATGCTTTAATTCTTCATGTATTTGGTGGTAATGAATGATGGGTAGTAGACAGTGCTGATCCAGTCATACTGAGTTGTACATTCTCTCACACACCATGAAACTCCTGTTTAAAGGGAATCCTGCTGGTACGCTTCTGTGCTGAAGACCTAAAGTTACGCCTCGCTGATCTTGAGCCTAATGTGGGAATTGAAGGAGATGGCTTGGCTCCTTCCAGCATCCCAGTTAGGTTAGATCCCACAGATGTCCACCAGCTTTTTTTGAGCAATGAAGCAATGCAGGATGTACTACCCAGTGGCACCATAGTTCAAGACTGGCAGCCCTTTAAGCCCATGCCTAGCAATATGGAGATCCTGTTGAAGAAAGACATCGATTGGATGGTGAATGACACCTCTTATCCATCTATGGTCAGCCTGTGTACTTTTCCCTTTCGTGTGCCTATTGGTGATGACTGGTACTACCTCAACATCGATATGTTTGGAAAAGATCTGGCTCTGGCTGTGCAGCAGCTCCTATGTCACCTGAGGCGCCATACTAGCACCCTCAAGGGCCATGTCATGTGCCAGGTTTTCCTGGACCCCCCACTGTGGAAGCCCATGGCTGATTTCTTCAGGGAAACCTTGAAAGTGGAGTTGGTGAAGGAATACACAGAGCAGTGTGTAGTGGAATCCGACATTGTGTAGCAAGAGGAGGGCGATCAGTTAAACGTTAGGAGCTTGAGACAACCCTCACCCCACACCAGGAGGCCAAACATTAGATAATGGAAGAACTTTGACATCACTCAAATGGTTTCCTTTCATATTTTGCCCCAGAACAAAACCTTTATTATACATATATAGGCAAAGAATTAATATGACCTGAGAAATGAAGTTAGTCTAAATTAGTTTAAGTTTGTTTGATAATGCCTGATCACTGCAAAACAAACAAAACAAACAAACAAACAAAGTCAAGAAATTTAAATAGAATAAATATGCAACAAGAAAATTTGTTCGGGAACTGACCATATTATAGGATGCAGAACAGTGTGTATATATGGGTGTGAAGTAACACATACTAAGTTGCAAATAAGACTGCACAATCTTTAGGCACTTTATGATAATCTAAATGTAATATCTCACTGTCGATAGTGAGATCTTTGCTTTAGAGACTGTTTTGTCTGAATGTTGTACAGTAGCTGCTAATGTTAACATTTTTATCACTCTTACTCATATAATTCTCATCATGAACCATAGAAATATGTCTGTTATACATACCTATATTTTTGAAATGTTATTTGTACTGCAAAAATTAATTTTAACATAACAAAACCCCAAACCCTTTCTGTTGATTTACTGGCATTTACTGTAATGACATGCAAACTCTATCAGACAGAGAAGATTGGTCATGATATTTGAGAAGTGTTTATTTTATGCACTGAATCTTATTTACTAGCATTAATGTGATATGCCTCTATAGATTTGACCCCTGCAATGTGAAGATGTTTATTAGTTATAAATCTAGATGGAATACCAATGTAGGGTATTCACTACAGTTATATTAGTATACCATTTTGGGCATACTACATGTTGGATTAGCTTGTATGATTAAAAACAAATAATAAGATCTAGTCAGCAAGTTTGGGTTTTGGATATGTTATTACCTTTTAAAATTTACCGTGCTACAAAAGGATTTAATTGGGAAATAAAAGGGTTAATTTCTGTTAACTGACAGATACTTATTAAGAGAATGGGATACAATAGAATTTAGGAGTAGATATAACCATTACAACTAAAACACACTGTCACTGTTGATGGGGTTTTGTTAGCAATCCATTTGAGAGGATTTCAAAGGCACTTTTTTGAATATATATGAAGAGCCTCATATCTCTGCCCACCAAAAATGCTTGACATTGATCTTGAGGTGAAAAATGAAAACAGAAATCTGATTAAACACAATTTTTATTTTTTTTTCACCCTTGTTGTCGTCTACTAATGATTGCCACAGCGCATTCCGGAATTAATCGATCACTTTCTGCCTCAGTGGATTCAACCAATTCTTGGATTGAACCCATTCTATTATGACACAACATTCATATTATACAACTTCATTGGTAATCAAGAACCAGTTTCAATTTCAGAAGAAATTTTTTTAAGAGAATGAAGACTTTTTTCCCCAGCAAGTTAATACTGAGGAACATTTACCAGCATTTCCCATATTTAAATCCTCAGTAATTACAAAGGACACTAAAAAATGGGACAGCATGAAATCCAAATTCTGCTCCATCTGTCGCTGGAAGAGTTTGGACAAATCGACTCTATAAATAGCATGCAGTGCACCACAGAACTAAGCCTCTTACTGGCTCTGTTATTGATAAAAAACACAGAGAATTGATGAAAACCAACAGATACAAAGCAAAGAAGGTTATTGGTCAGCACAGGAAGAAGGTTTAACAAAATTACTCCAGCTGGTCCAAAACATCCAGACAAACACTAAAGTTCAACAGTCTGCACAAGCAATTATATACAATTATACAGTCCTCTCATTCTGCATCCCACTTCTGCCCAAATGTCTACTGGGCTTTTTCCAAAAGCATTGCAAAGGTAAGGTTGTCGTAAGATCTTTAAAGATAATATTTTTGCTGCAATGCTTTTGGGAAACTAGACCCTGATTATAAAATTTTGACAACAAATGATTGTAATTTGAACATGTTCAACCATCCATAGTTTGCACTGGCCATTCTGTGAAAGATTTCAAAAGGAAATGTCCCATGTACTAGAAATCATATAAATCACTAAAGTTATAGTGAGCTTTACACCAACCAACTCTTATGAAAAAAATTATTATGAAAGAAGTTCTGGGAAGTGTAGTTTCCCTGTATTCCACATAAATGCTTTTAAGACAAAACAATGGCTGATAGACCTGGAAATTATTCTAATATGAACTTTATCTAATTTGAGTTGATTCTTAAATAATTAATATTAAGTTCCTATCATAAGATCATGTTCCTTTAAGGTTAAAAAAGGGTTTCAGTTCCAATTGTTTTTTTTTCTTAATGGTGGTAGGGGTTTCTTTTTTTCTTTCTTTTTCAACAGTGTTCGCCCAATGAGGAAAAAAGGTTTTCTTCGTCATCTTCACTTGAACTGCATAATGTGTTGTTATATGTAATATGCATAATTCTTGATGTCTCAAACACCTGTCCTGATCTCATTCTTGTAAAAGAAATGTTTTCTGATTTATTCTACTATTCAAGCTTTGACTTTATAATTGTAATGATAAATCAAGAGGAATATCAATTGCAGAGCCCACTTTTAAACATTTATCTTATTTACAGAGAAACTCAGAATTTTGACATTTGGTTTTCTCTTGGTTAATCATTAACATTAGTATATAACTACATGGGAACAGTGTGACCTGATTGGTGTTACCTGTGGATTAAAAATCATTATTCTGAGTGGATAATGCTTGAATCAAAACAACAAACACTCACAGTTTGTCACAGTCAATTGTAGCAAGGGGTGCCACCATTACACTTTAAAATGGAAAAATAAACCAGAAACATATTGTTTTAGTTTTTTGTATGCTTGTGCATAGAATATAGTAAAATACATTTAGAGTGCAGTGTTATATATACTAAACTGAATGAGTATGCTAAACAGACACCTTTAGTGACACAGTGCTTGATTTGAAGCACAGAGCTCACTTGACCTGCCTCTGTCATTGTTAAAATATGTAAATGTAAACTATAAATATCTAATTAAAGTTTGCTTTTCGATATGTTTCTAAATACTATATACGTCTCTCTCGCATGCTGATATCTCATCTGCATCTGTGGTGATTTTAAAAAATGTAAGGACTTAACTGTGCTTTTTCTTTCTGTTCCTATGTAGTATATACTAAAACAATTATATTGGTCAGGGTCAGCTGATGTTGTTAATTGAATATTCTTGAGATGGAATTATTGAGCAATGTACACCTCAGCTTCAGTGCATAATTGCTAAGTATAACCGTTTATGCAGCCCTAATCACTAGGCATTTACTTACTTAAACTACTGTTAACCTGGCGATTGTGTAAAAGATACACTTCATCAGTAAGACTATATACAGACTAAAAAAGGAGAGGGGATAACAGGAAAAAGTATCATTTTTACTTCAAATTTATGAGAAGAAAATGAAGCATTCTAAGACAAACAAACAAAGAAAAACAGAAAAAATGTTCAGATTAGGGCTGATTTCCAGTCTTTATTTTGATTTGATAGCATGGAGACTGTTAAGTTATTTGCTAAGGAAATACATTGTATTGAAGAAATATTTTGGCCTATGAGGATTAATGAACATTTGATATGTAGGTTGTGTGCTTAAATAGGGTGAAAAAACATTAACAGTTTCATGATTAATTCATAGTAAAGCAGTGTCTTGTAGCCATTGGGAGCATATTGACCACAATGCTAGTAATTGTGATCACAAATACTAACTTTTTCCTCATTTTTGAAAATAACATTTTTCCATTTTTATTGATTCCTATAATGTAGACACAATGAAAACTGTAATCTTTTTTAAGCACACATCCTTTCAGTAAAGATTTTGATGATGTACTACCGTAGTTATCAAAATGGGGCCACAGGACCATGAACCACAGCCAGAGTCGTTGTAGTTGTTTTTTTCCTTTTTATTTTTAATATTATGTACAATCATGGAAATTGCTCATCAGTATCAGAGTTATTAATTATATACATTTGTTTATTTATTAATCAACTTGTTTATTTCATAGAAATACATTATTTTGCCAAATCTAATGGCAATCTTAATAAAGGGAAAAATGTGTGCATTTGGGAAAGTTTGGGAATAAGTACTGATATTCCCTTGGATCCAATATATAGCCAAAGGGGGTCTCTAGGTTTTGATGCATATGAAGCAAAGGGTTCTTATGAGTCCCTTTCATTTTTTTAAAGAAATTTCATGACATTGCAATGTTTTATTGCACTTGCTATTGACTCATGACAGATAAGCCTGATCACTTATATGTTACAATACTTCATTTAATTTTTTTGTTTGTTGGTTTATTTATGTATTTATTTTAGGTGCTGGTAAATGTCAAAGTAATGTATGAGCAATCAAAAAACAGCTCCACTAAAATTTCTCTGCTGTTCTAGATCAGACCATGCACATCTCTAACTCAATTTAGGATGTAGATTTTAGGTGTGTGGTTTTCTTTTAATATACTTGAATGTGCATTATAGTCACTACTGATAACAGAGTTTCAACAGTCAATACTATGGTGGTTACATGAAATGTTTGGTGTCATGATACTCCATTACCTTTTATATTATTATTATTATTATTATTATTATTATTATTATTATTATTGCTATTACCAATCTCACTCATATTTGATCAGCTAAAACAAAGTGAGAGTAGCTAAAGATGACAAGAATGTTTTATCACTGTTATTGGAATGTTGTTAATTGACATTGAAATTTTACTGTGAATTACATATGAACTGAAAGCATTGTCTTCAAAAAGGCTTAATTTTCCTTGGCTAGAAAGAAATAATATGAAAGTCATAACCAGAGTAAAGCAGTGGATACATGGGAACAAAAGGATGTTTTTCAGATACCATGTTACAGAAAGACAACTATTGTACAGTAAAGTCAGCATAAGCAAGTTTAAGCATAAGCTTAGCAGTTCATACAAAACAAAATTAATTAAAAGTTCACATTTTATTGTGGGAAAAGATCCTTAGCAGTTTGAGAATTTATTTATAGACCTTTGAGATGATGTTATTTTATAAACTTCGTAGATGAGCTTAGAAAGTGGTAACAATTAAGACACTAAGAGCTTAAATTTCCTGATCTTGTATCCAAGACCAAATGAAACAGGATCTACGGAGTCCTTTATGGTGTCACCTTGCTGAAATAGAGCTTGTTCAGGGAGGAGGTGCTTTGTCTTCCACCTAAAACTTCACTCTAGAGGCTTGAATGGAAAAAGTTACAAGGTGTGCTCAGAGAAGTGGGAGATAGTCAGTCATGTTATGCAAACGAGCTATATTATCTCCTTAAATGATTTTAGAGGCCTAATTTTTAATTTGCCAACTCCTTTACAGTGTCAGATGGCCACAATAAAACATTATGGTTTTATATTTTTTCAAAGAAAAAGTGTAATATAACAGTTAACAAATTAATAAAATTTAAACTGGAGTGAAGATTTTAATTAGAGGTTGATTGAATTATGTAAAATTAAAACATTACTTCATTATTAATACAAACATGTCCTGTCATTTTCACAAGTCTCTGGTGTGTCTGAAGGTTTTTATTCTAACCAAGTAAGAGTAACACCTGAAGTGACAGGCTTTTTGTGGGTAAGATTGGATACACCTGAAATAACAGATATGCTTTGTAATGGAGTCCCATTTTCTTAATGTTCATGTCTGTAATTTTATCATTCTACTGTACAACCATATATTGTTATATTATACCTTATTCCTGAAGCTGGATGACTAAATACTAAACACATTGTCTTTTTTATTTATTAGTCTTGGTATTTATGATACATGTACGTTGCAGTGAAAGCACAAGAAACTGTGTGAGTAATATTTTAATGTAACTTACTGTACCAGTCATGGTCATTCAGTGGTCCATAAATTTCCTCAGGTGGTCCTTCTAAAGATATCATATTGTATTAAGTGTACACATTAATTGTAAAAACATTTGTGTATTTCAACATCTGTCTACACCAGTATGAGTTCATACCAAAGACTTCAGTTTAAGGCTTAAGTCAAGGGTGCACCTAAGTTTAACATGGACCCTATAGGGTCTTTTCACTAATCTGCTCTGTTTAAGAGCAATTAGTATAGATGCCCATATAATGAAATCATATGTTAAGTAAAATGGTTCATGTGCCTGATAAAGAGTTCTGTAACTTACCTGAAACACCAAGAATTTTCACAGACATGGTCATTACCTTAACAATGCCAGTTTATTACTAATATAAGTAGTATTACTTATTAAGTACGACTAAACGACCATATTCTGGGTTATTGAGCTCCTATAAGAATAGGTATAATTCTTATTAACCTCTGTAAGGTAGGAGTCTTACTGTGTGTATGTAACCCATTCCCTTGATGCAGCAGTACCAGCTAAGTAAAAAAAAAAAATCCCCACCATTGCACATAGACACACAAATTATAAGTAGTGTATTGTTTATGAAAAAACACTATTTGAATTTAAAAAATTGGCAAGCATAAAGCTTAAATACATGCAGGTGACTTTTCCAGTGGAAAACTTAAAGCATTATTGCAAATCAAGGGGGTGAACAGTTCCAATGCCAATGCTAGGCAATGTGATCGAATTTGTAAACAGTACTTTTATATAACTCAATAATACTGCTTATTTTTAAGCAGTGATTAAAAATGAATGGATTCTTTTTTTTTTTTTTTTCAAATATTGTGAACTTTTTTGTGACGAAACTATTTAAAATACATGTTTAAAAAAAATCAATCCCTGTGAAATCATTGGCATGTTTTGTGTGAATTTTGGGGGTGTTGCTGTGGGGGTTGGCTGGTGTTGGCATAAAATGTGGCTAGGTTTACACCAAGCAAATTCTCTGTATGTAGAATTAAAATATCAAATTTAATTCTAAAAAAAATTCCTGAAACGTTTAGTAACATTGCTTTGATTTAAAAAAAATTCACTACAGAATTCATGCAGTCATTAGAATACAATTATTTAGACGTAAGCAATAAATTAGTGGAATCTTTTGTTCATAAGAAACCTCTCTTGCTCTATCTCCATCATACACACACACACACACACACACACACACACACACACACACACACATTGCAGTGTTTGTGTGAACCTAGCCATACTATATTTTTAAAACTGTACAGCTATACACTGATATTGGCTAACTCTAGTAATTTTGGTAATATTATTAAAAAAAAAAAAGTCTGTTTGCAATATATTAATATTGTATACTGTAGGTGTGTTCTTGTTTGCATCTGAACCTCTCTCTTTGTGCTTAGTGATTTAGGATTGTTTAAATTTTATAAACTATATTAATCATAGAGATATGCATAGATTGAAGATACAGCAACAGTTTATGTCTTAGACTTGGCCTGTGGGGGTAAAGCAAAATATTTTGTTGCTGTTGTCATGTTAGTCCGAGAAATGTATAAGAAAACAAATTGTAGAATTTGAATGATAGACTCTGGGTCTTATGTTTATATATATATATATATATATATACACACACACATTTTTTTCCACTTTGTTTTTATTTTCTTTAATTATTTTATTTTGCATGTGTTAAAGTATGTCTGTGGTGTGGTTAAAAAGAGAATGTCAGAATATGAACCTTCTTTTTACGTGGTGGAAATAGATCAGAAGGTCACTTGGCATTTCATTAGCAACAATAATCTGCATGTTTTATGAAGTAAACATTATGCATAATGCAATCCTAATTTATTTTAGATGCTAGCATTTATTTTAGTGTAGTTAATTCAGAATGATTTTAGTATGATGCTTTCAAACATAGCAGTTCTCTTGTGATATTTTTTTTTAGTTATATAGTTTAAGAATGACAAATTTTACAAAAAAAATTACATGATAACGTAAACATCTCCATTGAGTCAGGAAGTGACTTCAGGATAAGTGTTTGTTTGCACTTTACATTCATGACTTTGGTCTGAAATTATGAAATTAATTTGAAGTCATATGTAAAATTTGGAAAAAGTCCAAAAATAAACAAATATACAGATGCATGTAATTTCATAGGCATTTAAAAATAACATTTCATTGTAGTGAAATCTAATGTGTACAAACCGCCTTTTATTAAAGAGGATATAGTACATCATGATGGCTAAAATATATAATACCCTGGAGGTATTTTTCTAATAAAAAATTTTGGCAATAGAGGGAGGTGGGTGCAGTTTCAGTGCTACATAACAAACCTGCACTATTGCGCACAGTGTGTGGTTAATGGCATATCATGGTATTCCAGTCTGTTTTTGTTGTTATTATTATTATTATTATTATTATTATTATTATTATTATTATTATTATTTTGTAGCATTCTCCAGTTTTGTGTGTAAAGTTAATATAGTATAAATGCTACATATGCTGTATTATATACATTTGTCAAGACCTTGTTAGGTAAGAGACCTTATTAAAAGTATTTAGCCAATTATGTATTACCTAAACTACTTGTACAGGCTTATTAGTTCCAAAGCCACAATCAGGGATTAAATAGCAAAAAGGTTTATTGACTTCAACAAAACCCTGGATTGGAAAATATGACTTTCCTGAAAGTCAGAACTTACAAATACAGTAACCATGAGAAGAATTTAATGTGAAAATTTGAAATAGTCTATTTTTGTTGCATTTCTGTAGTCATGCACTCTTTTGGTATTTACTAATCAGAGGAAAAAACAGACATAAACAAAAGAAGATCCACCAATCCCTTATTGTGGCATTATGTCAGGGGCTTTTATTTAGTCTTTACATCCACAGAGCCTGATGAATAGCTGTATGTGATAAGTAGGGGGTCAAACAGCTCCCATTTTAAAGAACAAATAGTCTAATACAGAACTGGAGCATTTATTGCTACTTGCTATGGTTACCATGTAGCATAATAAATATAGTGTTATGTTGTAGCATAGTTAAGTCTATGTTGTTTATGTTGATAGTGAAAGGTTTTATGTAGGTTTTCTTTAAATTGAATAGATTCACTGGTAGTATTTTGTGTGTACCCAATATGTAAAATGTTCTGCAACACCTAACAATAAAAAACGTAGAAGACAACATACCCCCAAAACTTTCCTCAAGGTTCATCATTAAACAAAGACGTATACTTGAACATTCTTTTGTAGTGGCTATTTTTCAATAATGGCTCTTGGTGGCTCATGTCATATTCTCATCTGGGTTTTCCAGCAGCTAGAGTTATCTGTAGAGAGTTATCTGTCTCTCTTTGTATTTCGATAATTGTATTAATAGACAGCACTTTTATATAGGCATATACAAGTTCAAATATACTGAGGTGCACTAATATGACATTAAGCAATCTATTTCCTAGAACTATATTTTTTTCTAATACTCTGATGAAACAATACTCAGGCCAAAGAAAGCATAGGTATAAACAAACTAACATTTACTCTAAGTACAGCTCTAATGATGACAAACAAAGTAGACATTGAGGGGAAAATGTACTACAAGTCCAGCAGAATTGAAACCTCTGCATACTTTATGTATTTCAGGCAACAACGAATGGAAAACATGAGAAGCCTGTTTGCTCAAGTCATTTGACATGAGAAGCAGGTGCTAGTGTTAACACTGTCCCTGCAATTCTGACCTCAAGCCTCTATCCCCTTCTATGTAAAGTGTTCCTTTACATTGCTATATGCATGAGACTTTGCAGAGTGTGAATGTGTTTCATTTTTAGATATGTCAAAGGCTATCTATTTTGTTGTTGTTAGCATGAAAAATAGATGTTCTTTATGGATATTGGCATTCTTGAAGATAATGACACGAATGCCCTTAACTATCATAAGAATATATTCAACTAATGTTCAACTAAGTGCTTTCCAGTATATTGCATTTGGAGCTGTCTTCCTACTGGTTCAAACACGTGAAACGTCAAACATGAATACAATATAAAGCATCAAATTCTTTTTTTCTTGTACAGAATATTTAAAGAAAAAGAGCATATTGTACAACTACCTATGACTGAAAACTTTAAGCCATCAGAAAGATGTTTTAAAGTTCAGACAGTTGGATGTCCTGATTAGTAGGGAACATCGTTGGGTGGTATATAGTCAACATAATATAGTGTCTTGGATTTCTTTGTTCAACTGCAACTTCCCTTGTCTCACTCTGAAATTAGTTTACTGATACTATACTCTATTTTAATGAAAGAGCATTCACCCAGAGGACCTAAAACAGACTTTAAACTAGACCAACTGAAGAGTAAGCATTGTTAAAGGTTTACAACTTTTAGCATTCTGCACAGTTTAGATTTTCTGTCACCTTGCACCTTAATCACCTATCCAGAAGATTGCTGCATATTGTTACTGAACTTTTTGGGCTTCATTAAAAATACGTATATGACCTTCCATGGGATATGCACATCACCAGACCAAAGGTATTTTCCCATCACAAATAACATTAAAATAAAAATTTTGCAGTGTAGGCAATGTTAATTGCTGTTTTTGGATTGATCAGTTGTCTGTCCTTTGATGTCTGTAGTGCTGAAGTTTAATTCCCGGTTTAGTTCCTGGCTCATTTAACCTTTCCTAAATAAAGTAGCAGAAATTATATTCTACCCTATATACACACCATATAGCTTGATATAGTCACCTTCATCTTGCCTTGCTTTTCTGCCCTTGTGTTCTGTGAATCAAAACAAATTCTTCTAGACTATGACTAGTTCCGTTATATTATATATTCCGTTATATACTTCTCTTGCACTTCAGTTGCAGTATAAAGGCAGCAAGCAGGGATAGCAAATAATGAACAGGCAGTGTGTGTGTGTGTGTGTGTGTGTGTGTGTGTGTGTGTGTGTGTGTGTGTGTGTGTGTGTGTGTGCGCGCAGAAGAAAAGTTCGGTGGTGAAAGAGGCTGTGGGGTGGGTGGGTGCTGCGAGCTGCTTTTTTCCTAGGCAACCATGCCAGTCACATAAAATGGGGGGACAAGAACAAATGGAGACCATGTTCTAGGTTAAAGTGAGTTCTGTAAAGAATCTCTCTCTCTCTCTTTCTCTCTCTCTCTCTCTCTCTCTCTCTCTCTCTCTCTCCCCACACACACACAAATTAATGTGTTTTTAAGAAACACAAAAAAAATATTTGCTGGGGTTGTAAAAATCCTACTTAAAACCAAACGATTGTGAATTTAGGTTATTTGGCCTTTTTTTTTTACACCACTCTTATGGCAAAATGCCTGCAGTCACGACACAACTCTTCTGCTACCTCCCTTTACTCTGCTGTGGAAAAGACAGATGGGCAATGGGGGATGGGGGAACCAGGGGGAGAACAGTGACAGATTCAGTCTAAAAAGAAATGCTTTTAGACACAACAGAGCAATTTACAGCTTAAAATGACATCTACGATGCAATCATTCATTCATTTTCTAAACCACTTAATCCTAATTAGGGACGCGGGGTCTGGCGCTTATCTCAGCTGACTCTTGGTGAGGGCGGGGTACACCTTGGACAGCCAGTCCGGCCATTGCAGGGCCAATGCACACACACGTAAGCGCGATTTCGAAACAGCTACTGTGCATGTTTTTGGACTGTGGGAGGAAACGAGTACCCGGAGGAAACCCACACAAACATGGGGAGAACATGCCGACTCCACACAGAAACGCCCAGGCAAAGAATCAAACCCAGGCCTTCTTGCTGTTAGGTGGATGTGCTAACCACTACATCACTGTGCCGCCCACAATGTAATCATAGTTAAAGTCAATAATAATGTTAAGCTCTAATATTTTTTTTTTTACTGACAGGCCATGAAAGAGTCCTTAGTAGAGAGTCCGGAGTCTTTAAATCAGTGGTGGGATTTTATATAAATTTAGAGTAAACAACAAAAGCCAAAGTGAATAATGGTTAGACAGTGTTTTTTAACTTTTAAATAAAGCAGCTTGCTCACTTGGTTGCTGAAAAAACGAGAAAATGTTTCTTAAAATAAGTTTTAATAGCTTAAATAACTTGCTGCACACACTGAGTGAACAGGATGCAGATGACCTTGACACTCCCAAATACTGATTGTCTGAGTGATGAGAATTGGTTTTGTGGACGTGAGTGCACATAAACCGGAGGCATTCGAAACAGGCATGGAATCTGCATGCCCATATCTCCAATATGTTGCATACTTGTTTTGTCTCGGCCTCATATTTATTAAACAGAAGATTCTCCACAAGGGGGAGCCACAGGATTTAAGAAATGCATAGAAGGTTGCACCATTAACTGCATAAAGTTCAGATACCTCCACAAGTGTCACATTTATAGCTAGAGTCTGTGCAATTGAAGCTTTCTTCTTCACACAAATTATAACCAAGAGTTGAAGTCACTGTTTTCCAATACATGCCCCGTTGTCAAATAGAAATGGATCCAAAAGACAAGGCCACGGTCTTACAGAGTACTAGTTTAAGCTGGAGAAATTTCATTGATATGGATTTGGTAAGAATGTTCATCACTTGGATATAAACTTTCCCGACAAATGAACTGTTTCAGGAACTGCAGTTGCGTTAGACTGAAGCACAAAAAACTCAAAGTTGTGTCACCTGCCAGTAAAGATGGAGCAACACATAAGGGATCTGAGTCGTCTTGCATCTGTCCATCACACCTTTTTATGTGCAAGTCCTCCTAAACTGTTCAGAGGAATTCCATCAAATTTGGCCTGTAGCTTCTATTTAAGCTGAATATAAAAGCCATATACTTTGTTTAAACAATAATAATAATAATAATTAGAATAATAATAATAATTTTCTCCCATAATATTCATACAAATATCTATGAGTAGGCAGTGTATTTTGTGTTATAATTTTCGCTGCCACTGGGTGGCGCTAAGTACTTGGAAGAGGCTTGTGAGGGAGGAAAGAGGAATAAGGCGAACTGACGCTCATGCCAGCCACTGTGTATATTTTATTCAGATAATTTTAATAATAATTTTTTAAAAGCTGTATGAAGTCGCAGCTAGCAAATGAAATGAATTAATGCATCTAAATGTTTTCTTTTCCTCACAATGCAACAGAAATTCATGTTACTAAGCTGCTTGCCAGTCAGTTAGCATCAGTGAGCTATGAGGTTAGCATGCACCATTTGTGATTCATTCTAAACACAAAGAGCAGCAAAAATATGGAATTAACGTAGGTGGTTGTAAGAATATATTTGGTAGTTTTAAGACATTTTTTCACCAAATACAACGTTTTGCAGTATCCAGAAAGACTTCAAAGTAGCCAGCCATTTTGTCTGGAATGGATATTCATTCAATAATTGTCTGAACCGCTTAATCCTAATTGGCCGCAGGGAGGCTGGCGCCCATCTCAGGACACCCTGGACAAGGGCGCAGTAAACCCTGGACAGCTCACCAGGCCATCGCAGAGAACAAACATGCTAAATCAGCAATGGCTCTGGCACGGAGTGCATAGGGGGACCCCCTCCCACAGAAATTTTTAAAAGAATTTCAATGCTGCAGATGCCATTTGGCGACCATTTGCAGAATGTAATATGAAATATACAGTATAGAAACTGCATATAAAATTTAGTCTAAAGTATACATGTAGTTGTTGCCATGTGTCTGAGAGCAAAGGTTTTGTACAGATACTGAGGCCACACTAAAAATCTAATATGTAAAGAATCAGAAGATAATTTGAAATACTGACAGCTTTTCATTTTATTATACATATGCAAATATGTAAGATTCAAGATATAATATTATTGTAAAATAACAGAAGTGTAGCTTTACAACACCACATGCATACATGGTCCACACCAAACTTGAACTTTCAAGTCTGCATTTAACTGGCTGCATAACTAACTGTTCATGTACTCATAAACTTGTAACATATGCAATTTGATGTTAGTAAAAATTAAATAAAGTAAAATTGGTTACTGTAGTACAGCTACAAGATGTGCCTGTAATACTATAATACTGAATCAAGTAGCAATCAATAGCTTGTAAGAGTGTAGCCTTATTGTACTACGGGTCCTAACGTAGAGGTCGGTAGGGCTGAATGCAGTCCTGGACATAAACTAAGTCGTTATCATTAATGCATGCATATTAAAAGCACAGAATGCATATCATGCACGACCAAGTCATCCTTAGACCTATAGATTCATATATTTATGTATAACAATATTAGGCCTACCATTACATTTATAGGCCACTGACCTAAAACTAACCTCTGGATGTTGCATCTGATTAAGTGGGCAGCTTAACTTTGGGGCTAGAGGGGGTGGGACAACCGCCATATTGGGAGCTCCAAAAAGCAGTAGTGCAGGCTTCCCAGGGCTTTGGTTTAAGCATGCTTGTACATACAGATGCATGGAGGCAACATGTTTTTTCACATTTGTTTATTCTAGGAACAGTTCAGCATCATTGGATTTTATAACATACAAGTAATGCATCCACATATATTAGAATATATTAAATGCAAAACATAACTTGTACCAAAAGAAAAAATATATATTACCGTATTTTCCGGACTATAAGTCGCAGTTTTTTCATAGTTTGGCCAGGGGTGCGACTTATACTCCAGTGCGACT
>JAQNCB010000010.1:10003741-10013805 GCA_030068295.1 Euristhmus nudiceps | reverse complement strand
TTGTAGTTTGTAAGCTCGCCAGGCCATCTCAGACATTAATATTCTCACTCTAATATCTCAAATACTAATAGTAATACTCCAAACCATATCCATATAAAAATAATACATACATACATACACATACACACACACTCACAAACTACTACTTTTCTTTTAGCTTCTCCTCTCATTGAATCATTTGTTTCCATCCTTCCCTGTCCTTCGCATATATATGTTAAAAGAAAAAGCATTACCTGGACAGATCTTTCTTTTAGTATATTTATGATTTGATATGTATACTCACAGATGATTGTTTAATGTTATACAATTTAAACTGTTTCTCAGGTTTGAGTTTGACATGAGTGTGGAGGATGCTCAGCAAAGAGTTCTCAGTGTGTGTGTAAAGCACAGCTCATCCTTCATGAGTCGTGATAAAGACATCATTGGTCAGGTGAGTCAGTAGTTCATAGACTTTGAAAACAAGCAGTCAATAACAACAGTCAGGACACTTTCCCCCACCCGAAGGCGGAGGGAAGCTACCCTTTTGTCAACCGGGAAGCACCCCAACACATGGGCGCCAAGACGGGGGGGGGCAACAAAGATGCCCACACCAGCTCGCCTCCTCTCCTGATGGGCAACTCCAGAATGAAATGAGGTCCAGCCCCTCTTAAAATGGGTGGTTCCAGAGCCCAAGCTGTGTGTCGAGATGAGTCCGACTATATCTAGTCGGTACATCTTAACCTCATGCACCAGCTCAGGCTCCTTCCCCGCCAGAGAGGTGACATTCCATGTCCCAAGAGTCAGAGTCAGTAGCCGAGGATCGGTTCGACAGATCCCATGCCTTCGGCTGCCACCCAACTCACAGCGCACCCGACCACTATAGCCCCTTCCGCAGGTGGTGGGTCCATGGGAGGGCGGGCCCATATATCCTTTCGGGCTGGGTCCGGCCGGGCTCCATGAGCAGAAGCCCGACCACCAGGCACCCGCCTTCGAGCCCCTCCCCCGGTCCTTGCTCCAGGGGGGACCCCGGTGACCCGTGTCCGGACAAGGGAAACTGTGTCCTTACTATCTTCCTATCCATAGAGGTCTTTTTGAAACGCACTTAGTCTGGACCTTCACCTAGAACCTGTTTGCCTTGGGTGACCCTACCAGGGGCATAAAGCCCCCGACAACATAGCTCCTAGCATGCAAACCCCTCCACCTCGATAAGGTGGCGATTCAAAGAGGGGGTAAAAAAATATATAAATTAAAATATACATGATAATAAAAAAAAAATTTTTGTGTCTATAGGTAGAAATTGATTTGGCAAAGATTGGCTTTCCCTCTGGTGTCGCAGAATGGTAAGTTTTTTTTTATGCACAAACATACAGACATGCACACTTTGAGTGTTAAGACATGACAGTGCAGCAGATTAACAGTGTAGTTCAGTATTACATGTCGGACTCTAATAAAAGCTCACTATTACCCATGTGTTTTCAAACCTGGCACCACTAGAGCGGAGCACTTGTGGTGAATCCTGCATTGGTGGTTTAGACAGTCTGGTTTGCACTCCAGTCCATTACCAGAATACTAATGTAGAATGTGCTGTATTCTGCACAATTCCTTTGTCATAAGTACCATGACCTCATTGGGCTCCACATACAGGCAGCGTTATCGTCTCATACCTTCTGAACCTGTGTGTGCG
Source organism: Euristhmus nudiceps (assembly GCA_030068295.1). NCBI lineage: Eukaryota > Metazoa > Chordata > Actinopteri > Siluriformes > Plotosidae > Euristhmus > Euristhmus nudiceps. The sequence continues at coordinate 10,012,142 of JAQNCB010000010.1, read as the reverse complement.
CTAAAGACTTGTCCATACACAATTGTCCATACGCTCCCCTCTCCCCCTTCAGATCCAAAACAGAATGTGTCGTAGTGTTAGCAATAGAATTTTATACTTAAAAACATCCTGTACTCTTTGAATGCAAGTTGGCTATTTTATATTTGAAGAAATTTGTAGTGCGCTGACTCCACTTTTTCTACTAATCAGCAAGATGGGGTGTGATGAGTGAACGCAAATCTGTGTTTTGCAGGGTTCTTTTAGAAACGAAGCTCACTGACACCGGGTTACACAGGGAAATACAGCCACTTGTTGCTCGGTTTATGACTGTTTATCTTACTATTCAATCAAACTATTCATTATCATACTATTCAATCAAAACACAATCATAGTGTATGAGAGGCTGTAAGAACCTGTTATTATGCAAGTTGATTAACATGTGAGATGTTGCAGGTTCTAAATGCTAATGAAGAATGTTTATAATGATTTCACTCAAATGGTTAAATTCTATCTTGTATCTGAATCCCTTCTGTGATGGGTGAATGCCTTTGTACCTTAGGGCCCAAAACCTGATATTAAACCTTGCCGTAATGTTCCCACAGGGGTGAGCGCTGGAACACTCTTTCTTTTTGACTAGGAACTCCACCTGATTGTAAAAAAATGGCTACTTTAATATTTTAAATGCATAATAAAATGTTCATGTTTTAGCTAATTGTGTAGAGTAGGTGAAATGTGCAGTCAATCTTTTGACTTGTATTTTCACTGCAGCTGTTCTTTAACACATTTCTCAATGTATTTCAATGTCAGGTTCGACCTAAAAGATCACAACTAAATGGAGTGTCTGAATTTTGAAACCTTCCCTCAAAGAGACCATACCTACGCATCGGATCAACTTTCTACACAGATGTCTCGCTTTAATAGTCTCTCGCCCATACCCCCATCTTTTATTACAGCTGATTTTTTGGGCACTAGGCTTACAATGAACCGATGGTAAAACAGTATTACTTATAGACGGTCTTGTTAGACTTTGCTTGGCAATAAGTTCTTGTCCATAAAATGTATATCAGTTGATTTTACACTTGCCAGTATCTTATGCAATTATATTGAAGTATATTTTTCATATGCAATTGGTCAGGTATGCAAATTACCATAATGCTTGTGTCTAATTATGGAACAACAAATGTTGAAGATGTTAACCCTAGAATGGTTACCGTCTAATTTGCTAACGTGGAAGGTAAACCCGGGAGAATTTTACCCTACATTAATTAATGTAATACCATACTTATACTCACGCTGCCAGATGTACGAGGTACACAACTACCTTAATTACACCGGGTGAATTTCACCCTGGTAACTGTTCTAGGGTTAATTAGTTATGGAGGCAGACACTGGAATTGTCTTTGTGTTTGTCTCTTAGTTGTTAACTTTCGGAGACGCCGATGTTTTAATCATTGTAATGATTGTAACTGTTATTAGCAAAGACTAGTTTGAAGTTTTAAAATGAGATCACAAATGACTGAGTATAAAACATTGATACTTATAACAGTGGCGGTAACTGAATGATGAACAAATAAAACCACAGTAATGTGGCACCTTTAGAAAAGTGGGAATTAAAATGAAGGGAAATTTAAATCCATGAATAATATTCAATTTGAACTGAACTTGCATGCTTGTTGAGTTAGAAAACTCATCTTTGAATTTAGTGAGCTGTGCTGTAATGATCAATTGCACTGCCAAAAGCTTATGGAAATTTGCAGGGTTTTTTTTTTTTTCTTCATACTGATTTGGAAAATTTAAGGAATGATTACTTTCACCAACTTGTAAATACACACAATACAAATCTTGGTAAATTATGCTTTTAAACATTTTCACTGGCCTTCATTATGAGACATTGCATGTCTGACCAAAACCAAAGTTGTGTTCCAGTTATTGTATGGGAACAGTTGTATATAATCTTCCTCCAGCCCCACTGCAGTATCGTATTTTCCGGACTACAAGTCACTTTTTTTTCATAGTTTGGCCAGGGGGTCGACTTATACTCCAGAGCGACTTGTGTTAAATTATTAACACATTATTATATAGCTTTATTTTTTACACTGGCAATCGCATTTCACTTGTTGATTATTTTTAACACTGGCAACACAGGAAGCGTTTAGTGCTTGTTGAGAAGACTGACCCAGATTTCCAATGATCCGGAAAGACAGTGCATTTATCGTGAACGTTTTAAATGGGAGTATTAAACAGAGAGTATTAAAAACATTAACAGGATTAAAAACTAGGATTGCAGTGGCTGAAAAGCACGGTGAGAGCACATCACAGTGACTTTTGCTCCCTCTCGGCATCTGAGACAGGTAAATAACAGAGGCTAAATACTAATGCAAAGCTAAATGACTCCTGACGCAAGACATAAAGCATAGTAGATTGAAATGAATAGTCTGTTTTAACATGTTTGAGCTGACAGTCTAATGTTTCAGTGGAACTATATGTTCCTGTGCGTAACGGTGAGCCTGCACCTTTTGTTTTTCCTCCCCGCTCAGTGCTACGCGCAGAGTAGGCAGAGATGGTAGATGGCTGTGAGCGTCTCACACACCAACATTATCTTTACGCCTCGTCTCGTCATGTTTTAGTCGCCAAAGATCCATTTTTAGTGCATCGTCATCACGTTATCATCATAAAAAAAAAAAAGGTGCGTTAAAATCATTTAAACAACACTGCCCCAAAATGTGACCTATACTCCAGTACGACTTGTGTATATATATATTTTCCTTTATTACACCATTTTTGGATGATTCGACTTATACTCCTGAGCGACGTATAGTCCGGAAAATACGGTATTTTACTGGTTATGTGAAATTCTAAAATTTATGGATGGAAGTGTAAAAAGTTCTGCGGATAACTCAATTTGTTCATGGTAGGACGCGTTATTCCATTCTACCAACAGGTAAAATCTCTATTCTCGTGCCCTATAGTTGCCAGTTGGGAAAGTTGGAAAACCAGTAATGTAATGACTGACTTAAGCATCTGAAAGCCAATGTGGTATTTTGTGTCGAGTTCTAAAGCTGTGTAATGTATGGATGTGTTCATGTTTGATGATTGATATGTACTGCACTGAATAAGGAACATTTTTGAGCATTCGGTTCTCAGTAAGAAAATGCAAATATGCTTCCACTCAAACTTACATGGCCTTACATTGATGTGCTAGAAATTGCATATATATTTTTGAATTTTTATATTTTACTGATTATATTTGAGTGTGTAACCTGGGTTTGCATGTTTTTGTTTTTTTAAATAAAAATAGTACATTTATGACACGAGATAAGCAGGTAGACGTTTTAGCATGTGTCGTTGGTATTAATGCTACGTTTCTTTCGGCTTCTCCCCTCAGGGGTCGCCACAGCGAAGCATCTGTTTCCATTTACTCTTGCCTCACACCAACTAACTTCATGTCCTCTCAGTGCATCCATTCTCTTTCATTTAATTTGTCATTGGTACACAGCTGAATTTGTATCCTGTGTTTTATGTCTGTTTCAATGTTAAAATTGATCAAGAGCAGCATTTATATTTTTGCTTGTAAAAATATCAAACAGAAACATGTTCACAAAGAATGTTTTCCTGAAAGTGATTCCTGATTTTGGAGAAACTGAAGAAACAGCATGTTAATCCCAATATCAAGGTTTTAGCTTATTCCACAAACAAATAATGTTACCGAAGTATACTGCCTGTTAAAAACAAACACTTTGGATTTAAATGAGCAAATACTTAAAATTATATTTGATTAAGACAGTGATAAGACTGCATCCGATTTGATAATTAATGCAGTTATTAATAAAGATAAGATAAAAACATCTGTCACTGTTGCATGAACAATGAAAATCTGTAAATTTCTTAATAAAACTGCTGAGAGGAACTCATACAGCTGACCATGACAGGGTCTGTTCATGTGTTTACACTGTCTGGACAAGAACAAATTTAATGTTTCACTGGTTCACCTTCACTCTTCTGAATGTAGCACACATTCACCTTGGCACCACATTGAAAAACATCTAAAAACAAATAAGATTGGATGTGATTGAATAATTAATGCAATAATAAGATTGGCTGTGATGACTGGAATATGCCAACACACTAATAAAAACTGGTTAGGATATGAATGAACGTGCGGTTTTGAGGCTCAGTCTTGCTCTAAAGCAGTAAAATGTCGATTTTTTTAAAATTAATTTTTTCTTCTGTAATGACATGGGTGTAAACCAGGATGACAGTACGAGGCTTAATCAGACTAAGATAGTGAAGGAGTGGTTTAAGGAGCATGAAGAATAATTTTCCACATGAATCAGCATCACATGGTCCTGATCTTAAACTTATTAAATCTTTGGGATGACTTTATGGAGTGGTTTGACCCGTTATTAATCTTTAGGTGGGAAGAATGCACGTTTGGAAGAAAATACATTTTGCAATGTTGTATGTTTTTCAAAGTGGTGCCAAGGTGAATGTGTGCCGTATTCAGAACAGTGATGGTGAACCAGTCAAATATTAAACTTGTTCTTGTCCAGACAGTGTATAAGATATGAACTTACCCTGTCAGGGTGAGCTGTAGAAGTTCCTCTCAGCACTTTTATAAAGAAATTTGAATAGCAAGAAAAGAAAAAAGGAAAAAAACAAACAAACAAAAAAAAGACAACCTTTTGCACAGCGGTAGGTAGACAGATGCATAGCAAAAAAAGTCGATTATGAACTTGAAATAAAGAAAACTCCCACACATCGTCTTCTCACCTGCAATGGATTTATTTGTTGACATTTCGGTCAAATGACCTTCCTCAGGACAGAGGAAGATCATTTGACCGAAATGTCGACAAACAAATATAAATTTAAAAAAATGTGTGCGGGAATTTTCTTTGTAATAAAGGAATGTTTATCAGCACTCTCAGTCATAAGATTATTTAAGTTTATGATCGGATGTATACATTCTGTGTGCCTAGCTTATTTTATTTCATGATGCCAAACTTGCTTGAATGTTACAGCTACATACATGTACATGAAAAAAGCTAAATACCAAAGATTGGTGCACTTCAGACAATTACAAATCAACTGCATTTTTCACAGCTGTACAATGTTCACTATTAACACTGTGCTGGCAAACACTTGAGTTTAAACATGCGCACATTAAAATGCCAAATAAAGACACTTTTCCACCACATGGATTCAGTGAGTTGTATTTGAATGAAATCATGACAAAAATTGTGTAATTGTGAACTGATATTGTAACCCATGTGAAGGAAAAATTATCATATGGTGATCACAAGTGATGGCACAAAGAATTTTACATTACAGTATAGACTGATCATCCATAACATTGTGACCAACAGACTGGTCTGCAGCTAGACAGCCCTGTACGCAGGAAGCTGTAATGCAGTGTGTGTTCTGATTCCTTTCTATCAGGACCCCGACCCCCAAACACACACCACTGAACCTTAGACACCCAGGTCACCCTTTCAGGTCACTGGTTGTCCTTCCTTGCAGACATTTGGTGTGTACTTATCCCTGTATACTAAGACACAACCCCACAACATCTACTCCTTTGGAGATGAATACACTCAGTCATTTATCATCACAGGAGTCAAAGTGACAGATCCTCACACTCGCTCATTTCTCCTGATTCCAAAACATCAACTTCCACAGCTGACTCCTCACGTTCTGCATAATACACCCCAGTCCTTAGCAGGGGCCAGTAATACAAGACCATCAGGATTAATCACTTTACCTATCAGTACATAATGTTTTTAAATGTTATGGCTGATCAGTGATCTGTTTACATCATCCGTCCATCAAATTGTCAAACCCCTTAATGATCCTGGGGTCGCAGGGGGGTTGAAGCCTATCTAATCCAACTCTAGGCAAAGGTCTACCCTGAACAGCTCACCAGCCTACTGCAGGGCCAACGCACACACACACACACACACACACACACACACACACACACACGCGCGCACAAATCATTCACCCCTGCACAGTCTAGAACAACCGATTACTCTAATGTGCATGTCTATGGACTCTGAGAGGAAACCATATTACCGAGAGGAAACCCACACAATCATAGGGAAAATACACAAAGTCTACACGAAAAAAAAATTACCTTGCTCATCTGGGCACTCGAACCCAGGAGGAAGGTGTGGCTACTGCTTGGTTGAAGTGAAAACCTGCACACATATTGACCAGTTACAGATAAAATTGGACATCCTTAGTCTTGTCAATCAAAGATAAACTCACAGAACAGAATAAATTCATAACCTTGTTTAATACGAAAATGAAACAGGAGGTACCAGCGAGCATTTAATTAGCTTTTAAGTACAGTCAGTCAGAATTACAGAACAAAAGCATTAACCGGGATATTAATTTCAACTTATATGCACAAGTGGCCCATGTGACTCAGCAAGTATCAGATCATTTCATTTCTCATTATATATATATATATATATATATAAAAAGGTAATTTACAATTTATATTACTACATCGAGTTTTTTGGAAAAATGTATTTATCTTTGCATCGTTTATGTATTACTATTTATCAGCTTTCATATACATTATATATTTCTATATATTATATAAAATGTGCATATATTTTTATGCTTGTAACCTGCTGTATTTTTTTATCCCAAAAGGCAATTAATAAAATCTATTATTAGTAATTGATCATTTTTCAGATAGTCATGAGAATCATACATTCTTATTAACAATTAAATTAATCAAAATGACCTGTCAAACACACTCCGAGGTAGCACTGAACTGCTGATATAAACCACAATTCAAGCATGGACGCTCGGGCTTGATGTTGCCCACACTGCCCTCATTCACTTTTACAGCGATACAGTACTGGGCTCTTCCCTCTCTAGTCTGTCCTCCCTAGCAGCAGAATCTGCCCTTCTCTTTGGATGGCAGTGTTCATCCTTCTCCTATTTGACTGAGGCATCTGATAAAATGGTAAAAATAATCATTAAAAAATAAAACAAACAAACAGTCCAGCAGTAGTGTAGCTCAGTAGGTTTTATAGAAGTTTAAAATAAATAAGAGTAATAAACAGTTAAACTAAGTAGAAATCATTTGGGATATTAGAAAGTTTTACTGTCCTGTCTTGCCAAATTACATTACATAAAGATACATGGCTAGCGATCTGTCCAGGGTGTACCCCACCCTTGCCTAGATACAGCCAAGGGGCGCACCTTGCTTCTCTGCGAACCTAATCAGGATTAAGCGGCTTAGAAAATGAATAAATGTAATCAGAAGTGCTGCTACTATAAATTGGGCAACAAACAAAATCGACAGGACATGAACACAACTTTTATCTGAACAAAACTGACTTAATTATACACACACACACACACACACACACACACACACACGAATTGTAAAATGAATGAATATGAAATACAAGTCAAGACAAGGACAAGATTAACATTTTTTACTTGAAAAAAATCATTTTGTCCTTCAAACTTGGCTTTTCATTTAAATCCTCCATTTATTCCAGCCACACAGAACTTTATCGTTCCAACTATAAATTTTGGATGCAAGATCAAGTAATTTCACCATATAAAAGCAGGAATTAATAAATGAATAAGAAATTAATGAAAACATGAATCAAAAAGAGTATCACTTAAAGTTTATTAGGAATTCCCATGTGAATATACACCGAACTACAAACAAAATATTAATACTGTATGACTGTATGAGTGAAAGTAGTTGATTAAGATCTTGCCGTTTGGCCATACAAGCCGTATATGATGATCTGAAATATATACTCAGGGATGAGAATGAGAAATTGTATTTTCCGCTGAAAATTTAGTCAGGGGCCTTGTTGCCACCGGCCCCCAGGCAGGTCCAGGGCGGAGCCTGGTCGGGGGTTCAGGGGTCCAAAGTTTTACACATTTCAGACTATAGAAATGGTCTCAGAATGCCCAGTTAAATAATAATTTCAGTCCAAAGCAGCATGAATTTTGGACACTAATAAACACAAAAAATAGTCTCAATAATGCTCAGCTAAAAAGAATTTATAACTTCATACTAGAATGAAGGCAATGATAAATATAAATTAAACACATAAAACTGAAATATTTGCCATAATCATGCTGATGTAAAGAGGGCCTTTTTCCCGTGGGTTGACCGGTTGAACAGAAACCTAACTCAGTGTCTGTAACAGGTGTTTAAAAAAAAAATCCTATTTCAGACAGAGGCCGGAGGCGTTTGGCACATAGCGCGAAACTAAGACGGCGAAGCCGTCGTAGCGCGCAACAGTGCCGCAGGCCAACAGGCCCAAGGCACGCGGAGGGTGAGGGAGGGGGTTTGGGGGGTCTCCCCCAAGAAAATTTTTCAAAATGGGAGCTTTGAGATGCATTCTGGTGGTATCTGAGGCCAAGAATTTGAGAATTAGTG
>JAQNCB010000010.1:9959262-9970236 GCA_030068295.1 Euristhmus nudiceps | reverse complement strand
ATCACAGAGTATTCAATGTTCTCAATGTTTGTGCCACTTCGCTTCATGTGTCGTCGTTTCTCTCTGAGTTGCTTGGTTTGGTTGGGAAGTTTGCCTAGTTTGGGTGGCTATCGGTTCCCAGCAGTCTTCATTGCAGCTTCGAGAATGGTGGTCGTTACCTTGTCACAGTCGATACTGAGTACATACTAAGTATTTTATTCAGATACAGCCCAAGTCTGTGGTGAAACACATACAGATCGATGGAGGGGCATATTGTTGCACCAGCCATGAAAAATTATGTTGATGCTTTACAATAGTTTCTAAAATATGGAGCGTCACACCGTACACTTTGAATTCTGCTACAAGAATTTATTTGGCAAAGCTTTCTGTGAGAATAAAGTCATTTGTGATTATGGAATGTATACAGCACCTGTCTTAGATTAGGCTATTCCTTACTTGTTTTACCTAGCTAGACTAATATTTGACTAATTGATAACTGTTTAATATATAACCAATCAATAACTAATCCCAAATGGTTTCACAAAAAATAAAAACACCACGTGTAATTCCAAATAAAATAATCAGAACATTGCAGTATATAGAAACGTTGCTGGCCTGAACAGGCCTTACCATTTTGATCACTATCCAATTCATGCAGATTTAAAACTTAACCGGCTGATGATGATATGTCATAATTCTGTAGTTGTATATGTTCTGATCAAATCTCCTGTGTATTAGCTTATTGCATATTATCTTATAACGTTAACACACAAATGCAAAAAATCTCATAGACTTTGCACATGCCATCTTCTGGAATACGGTACATAGAGTATTGTTGAAAAAAGAAATTTCAAACATGATTATAAAGTCATAATCAGGATAGCTTATGTCACATCGATTTTACAAAACATAGGTAAGCCTTTATTGCTAATTAAAGTACAATAAAAGGTTTTTTAAATGTAAAACCAATAAATGGCAGTCCATACCACTAGCTACACCAAACGGATACACTGGAGGTGAGTCTATTGCCTCCAGTCAGAAACATAAAATCAATACTGCTATGTGCGTTCAAAAAATCGGGCACCGGTATCACAGTCAGTGTAATGCCAAGTGTCACGCTTGGATACCCGTTCTCAATAAAACAATTTAATGTGAAAAAGCAACGCTCGAAATATTGACTTAAATGTCAATCTACACCACATTCGTATTCGTAAAAATGGCTACAAGCTGGAAATAAAGAGAAAGGATGAAAAACCATTACCAGGTTATATTCTGACAGGCCGGTGTTCATGTCTTGAAGTTATCGTCTGTTCATTTTCTCTCCAGAAAATGAACAATATTGTGAGTTCGGTTGCGTGCGTGCGTGCGTGCGTGCGTGCGTGCGTGTGTGTGTGTGTGTGTGTGTGTGTGTGTGAGAGAGAGAGAGAGATGAGTCACTCAGTATGTTGGGAACTTAGGAACGAAATCAGCTTCTCTAATGCTGAGTGGGATCTAGAGCCTAATGTACTAGAACCTATTAAATTACAATATCACAGCTGTTTAAGTTCAGTTGTTTAAGAGTGAAGGAGTTCCTGCTGTATAAGCCAACATGTGCACATCAAACTTATCACAAAATTATTGCTATTGGACGTCTGTTTGTGCCTGATCTAGTTTGGTGGATGTAGCATTTGAAAGCAGCAGCAAACGATCCAGTTGTAGAGACATGGATTATTTATTCCCGTCCCAGCCGGCAGCAATCATGTAGCAAGTGGAAGGACATGCAGTGATAACCTTCATAAGTACTAATTAGTGTACCTATACTAAACTGCTGCAAAGCTGACGAGCAGTAAAAGGTCTTCAGTGTTACAGAGAGCTTCAACAGACCTCTTTGAAAAAAATTAAAAAGCAACGCTTTGCTGACACTTTCGCAGCAGTGAGAAATAGCTGACTATTGATCGTGTCCATGTTTTCTTTCTTTGCAAATTCTGTTCGCTTTCTATATTAAGAGGTTTTCATTTCTCATCAACTAAGCATTGGAAATAGTTCAATTTAGGCTATTAAATGTAGGGGGTAACAAATTATTGTGGACCGTATCGATCCCATCCGGGAAGGACTGGTCCATCTCCTCCAGCCGTAGTGTTATCTCTAGGCCACCCTCCAGCAGGAAAATGTTTTATTTCATTCATCTCGTTTTCGTTCATTCATCAGGGCACTGCAGCGTAACGAGAGCTCGGGCTTGGAGCCACACCGAAATTCTTATCAATGAAGTGCTGACGTCAATAAGCAGCCGTGACGCTCAGTCACGTGGCTCAGAGGGGGGAGGGGGTTCGAAATATAAACATGAGGAGCTGGCCGTGGTCCTGATAATATCTACAGCTCCATCACGAAGACGCGAGAGGAACGTGTGAACAAACGATTCGAATAGCATTTCACCAAGCAAATTAATTACATTTTACATTTATTTATATAAAATTAAGTATATGTACTGGTAAAGAGTGTAAACAGCTTGTCCAATAGCGAAGTGCGAAGAACAAAGAGCAGAAGTACGTAGGACCACGTCACGCCCGGGATCCCGGTAAGTCCTCGTTTTGATTGAAGTGGCTAAAGCTAAACTATGATATTATAAACATTACGGTGGTCCTTTTTATCATTCTAATAACGTTTTATGAACATCTGTTAAAGGAATGATCATTTCACTAACATTAACCTTAAAGCTAAAATATATTTTTATATTAAAAATAGAAATAAAACCCTCAGTCATTATACATAAAAAAGATAAATCATCCAACAACTATCTTAAAAAACAATAACAATCGTTTAATGTGAAACTTGGGTGGAGTCGGAACTGATGCATCATCATCTTCGTATTCATTTTGATGGAGCTCAGATGTGCCTGTGAATGACGCCACTGTTGATGCATGTCATGATGACATTTGTGGGAACTGTGATGATCAATAACATTCCCGAAATACCAATTATCACTACCACACTCCATTACATGATTTCCCCTATTAATATAAGACATTTTCTCATATCTCCTGGATTGCAGTTTGATAAAACCATACAATAAATTAACCAACAAATCCACAGATATTTAAGTATATACTGAGGTTTTTTTTTGTTGTTGTTGTTTTGTGGTCGCTGTTAGTAATGTTTTAAGCTGCAGGTTTGAGGGATTGTTCTTTCCGAATATGGTAATTAACGTAAATTAACAACATACTCTTGATATAAAACATAGTTAAGGTAACGTTCAGTCTTTAACAAAGTATATACTATAATTGGGGTGGGAAATTATGATTATATGAACTGATATTGTCTTCAGTTTATACACGTAGTCTACTGTGCTAGGGCTTTCCCCAGCCTTTGAAACAGCCTGTATAGTGTAGATGATTACGTGAAGAGACGGCGTCTTAAAGGCGGCTTACTAATGTGCATTAACACCTCCCGAGTGTAATAGAACTGAAGCAGTGATGCATGGCGGAAGCAGATCATACTTTTAAGCGATTGTCCTCTCAAGTTGAAAGCATAATTCAGGGCTGCACAATATTGATGTCAGATAAATAGCGCTCTAAGCTCCAAACTATGATATAAAACCTTGTATTACATATATAATAGGTTTTCTATGTTATACTCAACATTTATTTCATTTACACTTGAGACGATTTCGAAATTCGAAGTACATTCAACCATTTGTTTCAACTGGCAGATAGACCTTGTTAGTTCTCGGTTGACGATTTTTGACTCAATTCTTCATCCACCCCCTCGATCTTTCTCTTATGCTGTTGATCACGTGTGAAAAGTGCCACCAAAAGTATGCATGCAAGTTTTCTAGTTAATTTCCATGTCCTTGCAAAATCAGAACAAGCTGTAGACGCTGATTATAACTGAACAGCAATTAAACTCTGAAATACATTCTTTCAGTAAAGTCATGGTGCGCGACTCTATACCCATCTACAGAATAGTGCACCACTAATCGGTCCAATTAATAAAACAAATCCACACAAGCATAATATTTTGTCATAATGTAGGCATTAAAACTTTTTTGATTTCACTTTTTTAAATAACAAGTGAGTGAGAGAGGGAGAGAGAGAGAGAGAGAGAGAGAGAGAGAGAGAGAGAGAGAGAGAGAGAGAATATCGTGATAAAATATGTTCACCATGATTATTGGGCTGTGGTTGAGCATCCAAGTCGATTGTTTATGTTATGTATTTTCCCATAATGTCATCATGGTAATTCGCGTTTTCCAACTAATCACCAGGTCTACATCACACGTATAAAATCACACACTAAAAGGAATGCTATATATCATAGCACATGTCTTAATCTTTTCCTTTTTTTCTATGTTAGGTGCATCACCTTCTTTCACCCCCTCCAAACCTGTATGGTCATGATTCGGTGCCAGCAAGCCTCTAGAGCCCCTGTCGTGCTTCTCCTCTTCCTCTTCAGTCTTACATTTGAGCCCACACGCAGCATCCCTGTGACTGAGCACACAGTGAGCAATCAGTATGAGCCTTCCTCTCCTGCACTTACTCAGGCACAGATTCAGTTAACCAAAACTGGAGATGTTTTACCGGGGAAGCCAACTGAAGAGGAGGATGAACTGTTCAAAGATGTTGATCCAAAAACCTTAGCAGCAGTCCTCCTAGAAGCCCTCAATAAGCCTCAGGAGGAAATAATTGAACAAGAGAAGAATGTAGGAGAGAAGTACAATGCAGAAGAGAATAGGGAGGCCCAAAGTTTTGACATAGAGAGAAATGGAGAGCAAGAGCTGGAGCTAGTACGAGCAGCTGTTATGGCTGAGGACAGAGAAGAGAGGGAAAGGGAACAGGATGAGGAAAAGAAAAGAGAAGAGGAGGAAGAAGAACGCCTCACAGAAAATGTGACCAGTCACACCATCATTCAAACAGTGCCTGTAAGGGAACATGAGGTAATGACAAATGAGATGACAAGCAAGGAAGAGCACAAAGAAACAGAGGGAGCCACTGATGGGGGCAAGAATGAGCAGCTGAGTCCAGAAGATTTGAAGAACCTTGAAAATATGTTAGAAGAGTTTCAGAGCTACAGTACAGCCATGAAAAGAGAACATGATTCCTCATCTGGACAGAGAGAAAGTCGTGGCGATTACTTTGACTACCTGGATCGGAATGGCTTAATGAACAATGAAATCAAGCCAAAACCTAAAGGATATGACTTGGCTCTATCTAAGAAGAAGCTTAAGTGGCAGCAAGAGCAGGAAAATAACAAGAATCGACCATTGTATAAGGGAGGGAATTTCATGGATGATTTTAATGATAATACTGAAGACCAAGAAGAGGAAAATGGAGAGGATGAAGAAGAACTGTTGAGTCCAGAGGAGGAAGAAGCTAGAGCAAAAGCTGAGCAGGAAGAGGTGCGGAGACAAGCAGTTGAAGCCCAGAGAGCCAAGGCAGAGGAAGAGAAGCTTGCAGATATTGCATCAGACATGATCTTGCAATATATGGTCAAGCAAGATCGGAAGAAGTACCATGACAACAATGCTGCAGAAGACAAACGCTCAGAGGAAGATGGAGCTGATGATGACATTGACCCACAAACTATTGACAAGTTGATAGAGATCTCCAGTAAGCTGCACTTACCTGCTGATGATGTGGTAGATATTATCAGCGATGTGGAAAAGAAGAAAAAAAAAGATGCCCCAGAAACTTTGCAATGGCAGCGACCACTTGTGCCTCCTCCAGCACCTGATGTCACATCTACAGTCTTGAGAACATCAGCACTCTCAAAACCACCCAGACCTAACACAAATGTGCTGAAATCATGGTTCAAGGACAGGGTTCCTATTAAATCCAGTCAACAAGACTTTTGGATCAAGCAACAGTGGCCCTTTTGGACCTACCCCTCCTATCGGCGTTATCAAAGGCCCTTCAATAGTTATTACACCATCTACATTCCACCACCCAAGCCTATCGCACGCCACTATGCCAAACCTTCCTATTCCCTTAATGACATACTGGGGAACTCATTAGACTATGAGTTTGATTACCCTCTCAAGCAAAGGTATCGTTCCTGGACACAAAGTCGTCTAAGGGCTCCTCTGGCCTTCCGGCGGAATCTCTACTTCCCTAATTACATAGTCCCTCATCCTCGGACTTTCAAGGCCATACCTGTGCCCAAATCCCGGTCATCACTGCGTCATCGGCCTGCTTTTTATTACTCACCCACAGCTTCAGTAGTAGCCCCACAAGATGCCTATTACAGCCAGGCAGAGCAGCCACAACAAGACAGCAATGAAGAGCTAGGGAACTTCATCGAGAAGGTTTTCCTGAAACATCCCCGCATGTTTCAGTAAGGGTGTAAATAAAAAAAGATATATAAGACATAGGTGAACAAGAAGAGTACAACTGTGAGACTGTTTTCCCCACATCATATTTAGCTTTCATTTTCAGAAATAAGTTTATCCAGTTAAATTTACCACTCCTTTCCCCTGCATTTAAATTGAAGAAAAGAAGTCCGGCAGACTGTTGCTATTTCTACATTCTTCATCTATCCCCCCATCCCCACCATATACTGTTAGACAATGGAAATGCGGTGAAGAAAGGGTGATTGTCAACTACATGGGGTACACACAAGACTCAAATATCAAACTACAGTCCCCCCCCATTCTTCCAGAAGGCCTCTCAAAAAATAGAGGAAGACAAAATACAGTGGGGCATCTTTTATAAGCCTTATAGTTTTTTTTTTTATAATTTATAATGTGAGAAACCTTTAAAACCATCTTTTCAAATATTTGAATTAAAACCTTTAAACAATGCATGCATAGACACATGTTTATTTCATGAAACTTAGTAATGATGAAATAGGAAGTGCCATATTCTTGAGAAATGTTTGAGTTTGGTTCATCTCACCAAACAAATGTCTTATGTGTACCTAATAGTATTCTGATACACTTGGTCCTGTACATAGATTTTTTTCTTTTTGAGATGTTTTTAGCACTGTTTTCCAACACAGACCATTGGTAGTTGGTGCAAAGAATGCTCATACATTCCAAATCTTTCTAAGAAAAGTTTTTCATATAAGATGTTTTAATGACAGTTATTTATTGCCTTATTTCCTTTTTAAGACTAGCAGCATTTTTGTCATTGGTGGGTTGATCGGGTTAATCCTATTCACATGAGGGTATTTGGATACAAAGTCATGTCCACAAATAGATTCCAATTCTAGGGACTTAATAATGAATATAAATCCATAAAAATGTGTCAATGCCACAACAAAAACATCCTAATAGGCACATTCCCAATTACCTCATTCTAACATTATGCTTATAAGTTTAAAAAAGGCATTGGCAATCTTTTAATTGAATTTGATCATAATTTTCCAATATCCCTTAAATATTTTTGCTCAACAGTTACCTTTACACAAAGACTTATTAACTGGTATCAGACTCACTATTTTAAATAAGGGTAGATTTAATAGTACTGAACAAAGTGGGTAGTACTCAGGAAGTGTAAGGTTAATATTGTTTAGAGATAATAAGGGTCACTGTGAAGAACAATTTTTTTTTCACCACACATAACTTCAAGGAAAGCGTATATATATATATATAGCACATTCAATTCAATTCAATGCTAAATTGTTGACAATTTAAGTACCCAAATTGTGTGATACCTTACCCAAAAGGATAGAGGGGAAATGATAAAAAGAAGATGAGAAAAGGGGAGGTGCTTGACATTCTAATTAATTTTAACAAGCTGTGGATTGCAAAATGAACATAGAAGAGACAAGTGTCTGCACGTTTATGTGAACTTGCATCTAAAATGTGTTTCTTCCTTGAGGATATTATGAGCATTTCAAAAAAAGTATTAAAAAAAAAATACAAAAGACAAATGTTTAGCATTTTAAAAAACTGTCAAGTCTTGTATAAGGAAACTCGGCTGTTTGTCAGTTCTAGATGTATCTTGTATGTACCTTAATAAACATGCATTTGCTGGATGTATATAATCGCATGTTGATGACTAGTTTTGCTACACAGAGATAATTCAATAAAATTGACTATTTTTTATTATGATTGGGGTTTTAATTGTGTCTTGAGGAACACATGAATCTGAGCTCTCATCGGTAGTAGATTTGACACCATTCACACTTTAATTTCATGATTCATTCATTCATTTTCCTGAACTGCTTATTCCTACTACTGTCAGAAGGAGGCTGGAGCCTATCACAGCCGACCTTGGCTGGAGGCACGGTATCCCCTGAACAGCTCACCAGTCTATCATATGAACAACACACACACCCAACAATTCACACTTACACATCCAGGGACAATTAGCCCAATGTGCATATCTTTGGACTATGGAAGAAAACCAGAGTGCATAGAACCCATGCAAGCAAAAAGAGAAGAATTCTGCACACAGAAAACACCCTACCCAAATCTTGCATTTGAACCCAGGACCTTCTTTTTATGATGTAGATGTGCTAACTACTATGTCACCATGCCACACATAGCTTGATTTCTCAGTAACAATATCATGCTACAATTTCCAATTAGGCTGATGTATGGTAGAACATGTTTAGACAAATATGATGTCAAACCTTCACCAAAAAATCTAATATGTTTAAAGCCAAAATACAGTGAACAGTTAATCCCTAAAAAAATGTGAGGTTACTTATGTGTATTAATGTCTATGCAGAGCAAGCTTTATCTCAGGATCCTCTCTTTAACTGCTTTGTAAAAAATCTTTGGCTCCTACTGTATGCATTTCTCAATGCTAACAGTCTTTGATTTCACTCTGCGGTCCTATAGCTCAGACAGATTTCTTGGATAATTAGTTTAATAAACAAGACTCCCTGCAGCATTATACTATGATGACACTGAAGCCCATTACCAGAATCCTCTTTGTAGACAAACTTAGAAAGGATCAGTGATCACACTGATCTGATACTACTTTAATTCTTAATATCATAGTACGTGTTTTAAAGTAGAAGTAACAGTAAAAATATGTTATGAACATGGCTTGTTACTAAAACATTGATAAATAAAAATAAATGTTTTAACTTTTAAGATGTGTGTGTTCAATAATTGATGCAAACAGTATGTGCTGCCTGTATGTGGCATTGCACCAGCCCCCACCTTTCATTCTGCAGGTAGTAAGAATACAAGATGGAACCGTTTCGCCATTTTAGGATGAGCCCAACCAGGTTATGTGGGTGGTGTACACGCATCAACTTCTGGCCAGGCTCTAATAGTGGGTAGTGATAAGCTCTTCACTTGATCTGTTATCTCAGATTAATCATCAAGGGTAACCCCCAAAATAAAACAAAAAAATGCTACTTCAAAAAAAGTCTGAGAAAATACACAATTTGCAGATAACAACAACAACAACAACAACAACAATAATAATAATAATAATAATAATAATAATAATAATAATAATAAAGAAAAATAGCAAATACAACAAGTAAAGCACACAGGGAGAAATGGAGAGGGCAAGAATGTGGGGGTGGAGAGGTTGAGGAGAACAGCACAGCCCACAGAGGTGCAGTGATTCATAAGTCACGTGGTTGAGGTGTGAGTCATACTCCTTCTACTGCAGAACCCACATCCACCAACACACATAATGCTTGCACTTTTGTTATATTTACTGACAGGTGGATACTGGGTCCTTTCAGTTCAGCAAAACAGATACTATTTATTCCATTAAGTATTGACAAAAATCGACATCTCACAATAGAGGTTCAATTCACGTCTGTATAATTTCATTGCATGATACACAAAGCAATCCTAAAAGGTTTTATTCTTGTTTGGACCAACCTCTTACCGGCACAAATACATCGAGCCATTCTCTTTTATAAGATCTTATTAATCGTTGTCTGAATCATGAAACAAACGACACTGCTGTTGACTTCAAATATTGATTTTTCCTCCACATTCTGTATGAGTCAACATCAGTGAGAGAAAAAAGCAACATAATGGAAAATGCCCACAGAATGCCAATTTGTACAGCCTCTAATAAACCACCAGTTCATCAGCATCAGTTATTAAAAAAAAAAAAAAAAGTAATATCTAGCATACTAAGAAAAATGACAGCATAGGCTACATGTGCAAGCGTTATGTTAGTGTTCAAGAGATACTGTAGCCAATTACAATCCATACATATATGGTTTGTGAAACCATGCCATAAAAAAAAATTCTAATTCTGATGAGAGTGAAGGAATCAGTCCACATGACATGCAGCAGAGCACAGAAAAATTTGGCCATGTCTCAGTTACTGCTGGAGTTGATATTCTTCCAGATTAGTTAATGCAGTTTGTAGGAGACAGGCAAAGACAAGCTGGTAGAGATCTCAGTTTCTGATTTTTTTTCCTAAAGTACAGTAGCATTTTAGTATTTTTATTTTTAAAAAAGGTTATCTCAAAGACATAATTTACATTGATATAGATATTAGATTTACATAATACTAATGATAAAATATCACATATGAAACAGTAAAATACAATAATCATAATATAATTTCATCTGAAATAATTGGTACTATTGAAAATCACTCAATGTAATTTTTGAAAGTACAGAATCATGATATCTTGCACCAGTCTATTTACAGTTTTTTGTTTTACCATGATAACCAAGAGTAAAGTTGATTTTCTATTTGTTTAAACAGCCTAGTAAAAATAGAAAGCTGTTGATACAAACACTGCACCACTATACAGTTCAGTTTTGCATAAGACCAGTCAAATCAGTTTCGATACATTGTAACATTTATTACAGCCGATCAGAAGGTTCATTAACATTTCTGTATTATAGGATGTTGACTCAAAGGCATCAAATCGCCAGAAAATGATTATCTCAAGAACTATTCAAGAAAATGTGTACTGTCATCTTCATAGACCACTATAACTTCATCTTGTAATGCTTTTATCATGTGAGTCCTGATGAATAACACAAGTATGACTTATAATGATCCAGAAAATGGCCACTTTGTAAGATGCACATTACTGACAGAAATGAGAGTTTTATGCCGACCCGCGGGGGGGGGGGGGGGG
>JAQNCB010000010.1:9735824-9762695 GCA_030068295.1 Euristhmus nudiceps | reverse complement strand
TACTCACTTATTTTTTTTTTTACACGGCATGTACCCATCATTACAGCACTGAAATAAGTGAGTATACGCAACTCCGCCATTAAAACAAGTGGGTACACGGCATGTACCGGCGTGTATCCACCACTACAGCCCTGCTTGCAACTATTTTTGAAGATTAGAAGAAACCAAAATGGCCGAAGGAGTCTGGAATGTTGCTCAAACGTGTGCCAGAAACTCCATAGCCCAGTTTTGTAAAAATTTAAGTCAGTTCAGTTTTTATTTCTATTGTACGTATTATAGCTAACACTGTCGCTAAGCAAATTTAAAGAGTAAATAGATTTGGTTATAAAGTTCAACAAATGTATTTAAACGTTTCTCTGTATGTACTCCGTAAGGTCTATGCATCCCTAATGAGCAAGGCAGTTCAAATAAGATTTAGTTACAAGCTAACATCTGAAAAATAAACATAACCTTTTTTGAATAGTATGTGTACACATACAGTGTGTGTCATTGCAATTTGTTATTAAATTACACGTGTTTAATGATTTAAATTTACTGTGATGATGACTGTAAAAGCCCTGAATAGTTTAGTTTTAGTGATGATCAGTGGAAGCTGTTCAGACGTATTTTCTGATTAGTGCTGATCATTCACTTTTTTTATGCCTTGTATTTTCCTGTGTGTGTCTGTAGGAGACGGGTGACTCCCTGATGGCTCTCTCTTATATCATCTCATCCTGCTGTAATGGACTGATTGCTGCTCAGGTCCTGTATTACTGGAACGTTACTCCCGAAATTAAGAAGAAGGCTGAGTAAACCTGCAGCAAAACAATCAAGAGCTGAGGCTCTTAGTGCTGCTTGGAAACATGCTGCTTTGAGCAACTTGTGTGGAAAATTGGGAATGAAATGAGTTTAATTGGTTTTGAAGGTTGATCTCTTTTCAGATGGATTGTTTAAAGCAGCAGGTTTCACAGCCGGTACACACACACTTTAGGCATGAAGGGAGTGGAACTGAAGGCCTCCAGTGCTTTGTACAAAAGGGGGGTCAATTATTCCACCTAGTAAAAAGCATTGTTTGAGTTAACGCTGAGGACCAAATAAGAACTTTTAGGAGGACCTTTTATCTCAGTGGTTGATGATGGTTCCATTGACTGTATTATGTCCTTGGTTGCAGCACCGATCCTGTCCAGATTTCATCATTTCCTTGTATTTTGTTTTTCTCAGGGGAAATTTGACATTTTATTCAGATTTTACAATCCTGAGCACTATTGGTAAATTCCTTATCATTTATATTCCTTAATCCTTAGTGATGTACTGATTTATTCCAGTAGTTTCGAAACATCACGAATGAAAACAATGACCAGCTAAAATGTGACTTTTGAATTTCCACACAGGAATGGATATTTGTGAAATCTTGCTGAGAATGGTGTTAATGTTTTATCCATTGAATATGAGGGTTATTCAGCGTTTTCATCCAAACGTATCCAAATTGCAAATACAGAAATGTTTGCTTTTTTCCCCCCTTCTTTTTTTCCCCTGTTGAATAGTTTTAATATTTTAATTTTCATAGTAAAATGTAATAGCTTCAGTATAGTAATAGCCAGTCATAACCGTACAGGACTGAAATGTTAAAGGATTGCTGTGGAATGCTCTTTGAAATCTGTTCCTCGAGCATGTCTGTGTTGAGGTCCTGAAGGATGAACAAAGGGGTGAGTTGGATGAATTGAGTGGTTGGTTCCAGAAAATTGGAATTATTGAACTGAATTTTTGTTTGTTTTAATCTGTGTTAGTTTATCTGTTGAAATGTTTTGTTTTGAGACATTTTGCTCCTTCGTAGCTTGTCAGTAAATCTGGTTAAACTGCTACATACAAGGCATTCTATCTTGTCTGTGTTTTTTTCCAAGCCAGTGGGTCCACCCCAATTCACCATGAATTAAAATGTACCATAAATAATTTAAATCCGATCTGTCCTTTAGCCTGGTGCTTTCTAACAAACATGACTTTGTGGTTATTGGAACATTTAGCCTGTAGAGGGCAGCAGCTTACCTGTTGGTTCGCTGCACCCATTTTGAAACTCTACCCTCCATTTACACACAATAGCTTCTGTGATCCAAACCAACATTAAACTCCCTCTCTCACTTCTTATTGCCAACTTTCACTTAGTAACTCCATGCCACAGTAATGCAATGTAAGCATTTATTTTCTAAATAGAGTGGTATCATTTTTTTTTTTTTTCAGGGCATTTTTCCAGGAGTTCTTTTTTTTGGTTGTTGTTGTTGGTTCAGCCAAACATAATTCACACAGCTGGAATTCATATCCACTACTGAAGTTCCCACTTTGCAAAACATTCATTCAGTCTTTCATTTCCTAAGCTGTTTAATCCTAATTAGGGTGTCAGGGAGGCTGGTGCCCATCTCAGCCTTCTCTGGGCAAGAGTCGGGTAAACCCTGGACAGTTCGCCAGGCCATCACAGGTCCAATACACACACACACACACACACACACACACACACACACACACACAACTATTCACACTTGCACCTAGGGGCAAGTTGAAACAGTCAGTTAATCTACTGTGCATGTTTTTGGACTTTAAGAGGAAATCCACACAGGCACTAGGAGAAACTCCACAGAAACGCTTTGAACCTGGGAATCGAACCCAGGACCTCCTTGCTGTCAGGCGGATGCCTACACCACCGTGCCACCCTGTCAGAAAACAAATAGGAAAGACTTCTGCCAGTACATGTAATCCAGCCAAGATCAAGCCTGAGGAAAAGGTGCTTTTTAAGTATGGCAGAGGAAGAGTCATCTGTTCATCTCTGTAAATTAAGAATAATAGAGAAGGACAAAACAGAGAGGTGTGTGATAGTGCAATATGCATTGAGATAAATCTGCTCTTATCACCCCTGTGTTCTTGGGAGGTCTGCTCTTGAGGTGGCTTCTCTGGTAGCGAATGGTCTGTCTGCTTTTCTTTCTCTTTCTCTCTCTCTCACTCACACACACACACACATACTCTATATATATATTTTTTTAATACAGCTGTTCAGATCTCTTCAGTGTGTGGGCTAAATGCTTATCTCGCTCCACCTGAGCACGCATTTTCTACGTTCATATCTTTTAATCAGTGGAACACACCACTACCTTGCCTTTGTTTGGTGGCGATAACGGCCAGACGTTCGTGTGCCAGACCGGTTTGTCACAGAATTTTTTAAGTTCTAAAATTAATTTCTTTTTACTGAACAGAAAATATACACTCACACACTATGCTATAAAAGAACTGGTGTGAGACAGTATTATGAATTTAAATCAGTAAGCAGGGTTTTTTATTTATTTTATTATATACAGGTGTGTGTGTGTGTGTGTGTGTGTGTGTGTGTTTTCCCTCCCTTTACGTCGTTGCTGCAGGACCAGTCTAGTCCAGGGTGTGGCTCATTAGTGTTAGTTGTCAGTCATTCTCTCCACACTTGGCAAATACTATTAGGTGCATTAGCCTTGGTCTAATGTACACATATTTTGTCAATGTCCTCTGCAGCTGCTCACCAAGGTGGGCTCTGACCTCATAGCTTCAGGTTATAAATCTCTCTATTCAATCTTAGCTTTCACCACAAAAAAAAAAGGATTTGCTTTGATAAACCAGAGTAAAAAGTTTCTGTCTTGTTTGACTGGAACTTTTACATGCCTTGTGGTTTTGTTTTGTTTTTATATTGTTTCTTATTTCAATATTTCTAATGATTCAATGAATTTGGAGCTGTGTATGTATATTTGTGGAACGTCGACCAGAGTATAATTTAGTGTATATTTAAACTGAATATTTTGGTATCCCGACAACTTTGACAGACACAACTTGTTAGGGGGGAACTGTTTTATCTTGATAATAGTAACATATCACCGGCTTGCCACTGCTGAGGCGGATGAATAGCTGATGTTTGTGTGTGGCTCAGTGCCAGTTGTTTGAAGTTGAGTCTTTATGTTTCAGTGACTTGCAGGAACCCATGTGTCTGATCTGACTGCAAACTGTTCTAAACAACTACAGCACCTCACCAGCTAAACATGTCATCCACACCAATCTGGCACTAACAAAAATGCAACCCTTGACTACAACTGTTGAGAGATTTGGCAGAAACTTCTCTCCCACAGTGAGGAGACATGCCTTCTCTGTCAACTAACAGTTCGAAACCCAAGGCTGGATACAATTCTCTCCCTTCTTTTGGTTTTTTTTGGTCATGTATACTGACTGATGAAACACTAATTTTGTCAACTACTGATATTAAGGTGTATGGCTATCTGCACATACTCATGTCAGCCAGACATAACAGACATTATCATTCAGATCATTCCCCTCCTCTTCCAGAGCTATACAGTACTGCTATTGCGTGAGAGCAGTGCTGAGCACTGTCGTGTGAGGGTGAGTCAAACATGCATGTGTACAGCGTTGGTGGCATTTCAACCAACCGGAACAGTTCTATTAAAAAGACAAGGTAAAAAAAAAAAAACTACGCCCACTCACTCACCTGCGTGCAAACAACTTTCAGGGCAGGTCTGTCAACGCATTGTGCAACTCGGTGATCAAGTCTCTCTCTCTCTCTCTCTCTCTCTCTGTGCCAATTTGCTTGCTGTTCTTTTGAACAAACTAGTTATTTTAGACATTTATTCTTTTATTGTGACTCTGAATATTTTTATTCATTATGCTGATTTGAGTATAGATGTACTCTGGTAATTTCCATGGTCAGAAATACTCAATGGTAGAATTTATAAGAAAAAATAAAGATGGTGGATTTATATGAATTTGAACACTAGTTTTACCCTGCTTCAGGGAAAAAAATCAGCAATTAATAAGCTTTTATTTTTATAGGATCCACAGATCTGAATGGTGTTCACATGGTGTAATGTAAATAATTGCTAATTTATTCCCACTATGCACACTGCCCATATCTGGACATAACTGCTTAGAGAACTACAGGGATTCGCGGTTAATGGGGGGTCGAGACCCTACGCGAACACCGAATTTCCGCGAAGTAGGATCGACCCCTCCTGACTTATGTATACGTACATGTATATGTGTATATAATATCAATAAATACATATTCAACACTATAAATGCTTATAATAACAAACATTCAAAAATAATGCATAAGATGTAAATAAAATATAAATTATATGAAATACATATGTGTAATTGTACATAGATGTAAATAAAGTCTAAAAAATGTGTTTTTAGAACTTTTAATGTAATTTTAATACTGTACATACGTGTAATTGTACATAGATGTGAATAAAGTGTCAGAAATGTGGATTTTAGAACTTTTAACGTAATTTAATTTACTCACTTTCCTTGACTTCTGCCATTTTTTCGCACGAATGCTGGGAAATTCATCTCGACCAATCAGCATGCGAGATTTTAGAGTCAAGTCCCAAACCGAGTCGAAAACCGGTGTAGGTAGTGACTTGCGGCCTTTCCCTTAATTCTTTCCCTATTTAATAATGAAAAAGTTAAGGGATAGGCTGCAAGATCACCACTGACTCCGGTTTGAGACGCGGCTCTGAAATCTGGCAAGCTGATTGGTCGAGACGAATTTCCCAGCATTCCTATAAAAGGGGAAAAAGAGCCTGGGATCCGAATCCAAGTCAGTCGAAACCCCTCGCAGCATTTTCCTGAACTTTTCCCCTATTTTTCCTTATTTTTTAATTTTTCAATGAATATTTTAAAAAAAATCTGCTATGCACTGAAGCCGTAGAACCTGAAGCACAATATAGCGAGGGATGACTGTATTTATACATAACACATAACTCATTTGTACATTATCTGTACATGACTGTTCCCACCTTTTTCACTGTGCTTATAGGTACATAACTGCTGCTAGCTGTACATATTGCACATCTGTATATATTGTACTTGCTGCTCTCTGCACTTCTGATTGGATGCTAAACTGCATTTCGTTACTCTGTATTTATACATGCGTAGTGACAAAGTTGAATCTAATCTAATCTAATGGTATCAATTTTGCAACTTGTTGCAATGTATATGTGATGTCAGTGAAGCAGTGCATTATCTCATGCTGATGGAGGTCTCGAGTATCTTTCCCTCCCTCTGGAGGAGCAATCACTTCCATCTATGCTCAAATCAAAGCCTTGGAGTACTTATTCTGTTCATTTGGTAATGACTGGGGTTTAGACCTGGAGCAGGGAGATTAGGACTCTGATCCTTAATCAGTGCAAGGCAAGACCTGTCCTTTTGACCATTCCAGAGATTTTTTTTTTATGATTAGGATGTTTTTTCCTGTCTGTAATCCCTCAATTGAACAAATCAGACTCGTTTAACAGCGCACACAGTTGCTCTTCACTGTGTGTATCGTGCGTGCGGATTGGGCGCGGCCCTAGTCTTCCCCAGGAATGCAGGTAAATACGCGCCCGTCTCCATGGTAACCTTTAATGTTTGTTTCCCTGTATACGGTTCTGACATTATATGCGCGCAATCGGTTGCAGATAAACCGGAACTCTTCATGATAATGTTCCAACCGCAGTCAAACCGGTCTTGAATAATTGGTGAACCCCCTCTAGTTAACTAACCCCTCTGCATCGCAGCTTCCGCTAATTGTCGTAATCTCCCCGCGCACTTGCTGACCGCTCTGCGGAAACCATGGTAACCACTTGTTGAAGCCTGGCTGCTTGTTGCTACGAGACCGTTCACGTTATATGAGAAAATCCTGCTTCCCGCTTTGAGTCTCTCCAACATTACGCACATGCCTGGCTGACTTCCAGCTGCTTTATCATTTCTTCTTATGTGCTGACGTCAGCTTATTGGTTGAAGCACTTCAGTGATCGGAGGTTTCCAAACCTGGTGTTATTTTGCACCGCATGCTTGAGTGATGGTGCGGACGCACTGTGAGAAGTGCATTGGTTTCCTTGCGCGGACAGTCCTGAATAAAGCCACCGATCATCAGAAGGTGCTTGAGTGCAGTTAGACAGCCCTGAGACCGGGGATAAACTCTGGCTTGAGGATTTGTGCTGCTAAAGAGAAACGGGGATATGGATCCTGTCCCATGATTCCTGCGCGCCCTGCACCCCTCCCGTGGGCCTCCGATTAGCCCGAGCGGACTCTTGTATTTCCATGAGAATAGTGGAGCTTGGTGAAAGGGTTAAAGTCCGCGGAGAAGAGGGGGGAGAGGACGGCAACACTAATTTTCTGCGCGGCGGGGAGCGCTAAAAAGGGAACAAAGCGATGCAGGGGAGGCGCTCAGGATTGGCCTCCTTTACTATGCACACCTGCGAGCTGAAAAGCGGCGGCCAATCTGCCTCAGACACGGCCAATTACGAGCCGGACCCAAGAGCCGCTTTCACTCCGGAGAAGGATGGGAGAGCGCTGAGGGGGAGGACAGCAGAGTTTTCAAAAGAAGAAAGGGGAGAGATTTAAATCGATTGGCCCTAAATTATTCGAACCCTCTGCCTTGTGACGGATGAGTCCCCCGAACTTTCCCCCGCAAGTGGCTCAGAGAGGAGTCCTCTTCTCTTCTCTTCTCAGGTTCAGCATGGCACACTTACCGAGTTCATCTTGTGGCAGAAGTAATAAGCAAAACAAGATCAGCAACGTGTGTTTCCTTAAAAATGGAGTTAAACTCTGCGTATAGACTGGAGGATATTATATTATTTACAGAAAGCATTCTCAGCACGTGGGTAGCAGAGATAACATATACAGATGTGTCTGACAAAGGAACATCAGCATCAGAAATTAAGGTTTTATGTTGTAAACGAGCAAAAATGGCGGTTACACATTACATTCTTACCCATCTGTCTTTGGGAAGGCTGGTAAAAGAACCCCCAGGCTACTAACTACACTCTCCCTCACACCGTTTAATCACACACACACACACACACACACACACACACACACACACACACACACAGGTGTATAAAGGGAAGATGCGTTTTTTGTGGACAAAAATGTAGAATTCTTTTAAATTTCAGTTTTGTGTCCAAACTAGAACTGTAGGCATAGAATAAATAATTTAACAGTTACCTGTTGAAGTCATCATTCACATAACTGGATTCATATATAAAAACAGACATTTTGTCATTATCTTTACACCGCACAAAATATTATCGATTCAAAGGGAGAAAAAAAAAAAAAAAAATCCCCTTTCCTCAATATACTTCTATGAAAAGCACTTTAGATATAAATCCTTACACCATACAGAATTATGAAAACAACCATTTAACTGTTCAGTGAATCAGCTCATTTGAATTCCTTTTATTTTTTGTATTAAAAAAAAAAACCACGAAAAACATAACATTAAGACAAGACAAATTTTTTCCACGATTTATTTTTCAACTTTTTTTGTTTATGCAAAAGAGACCCTTATAAGGGCCATAAAAACTGTACAAAGGCTATTTACAGACAGTATTAAAAAGGTCTTTTAAAAAAAATTACATTGAAACGGCAAGTTACACACTCACCTGGAAGGCAAATGTAAACATTCACTCATTTCATTACTTTAATATAAATTACATTAAAGTTCTTAACTCATTAGTGACCACTAGATTCCTACGCTAAACTTGTTCAACAAACGGAAAACGCTAGACTGAGTTAAACCATCTTATAACCCCCCAAAAAGGCAACCCGATGCTGATTTAGCTGCACTCATCAGCACCTGCATACTACTTCTGCCATTTAAAAATTACACAAACCTGGCTTTATACAAGCAATAAGCAGGATCCTCATGCACCCACAGGATGTACAAGTTATACACCCTCCTCTCATTTTCACAACCAAGTGGTAAAATCCCCTCCAAATGAACTTCAACAAACTCGTACAGGACAGCTGTGGTCTAAGGCAATACCTGGTACTGATAGGAGGGTAAAGAACAGTGCATTCAAATTGATCTAAATTCAGCAACTGAAAGGGGCATGTCACAGTGCTAGTCTCATGCTAAAAAGTAAACACAGCAGACATGTCAGTGCTGAAATGTAGATTTCTTTCCCATGGTGACTTGGTAATGGTTAATTTGTGCAACTAATGCATACCTTACTCTATTAAAAAGGTGGTGTGGAAAGAAGGTATTCTTATTAGTCCAAAATAATAATAATAAAAAAAAAAAATCAATTGGTTGATGTGTGCCCTTCAAAAAGTAAGTTAAAGTTTCTACCAACTTTACAAGTTGATCACAATGCCCGATTTTCCTTCTCAAGCTATTAATTTCAATTAGTTGTATTTCACCCCAACTAAAAACACTTGTGGTTACATTATAAAAAACACAAAAGGCATAGACTACAAAACAGGCTTACACAGGTCACCTGATTTGCATATCACCAACTATAGTGATCATGACTCAACATGATTCCAGCGTACCCAGGTCCCCTATTCTATGCCCCATTTTGGTTTTTGATCATGATTGCCTTTTACTGCATGAATGTCCCCAGACCCTGCTAATGAAGCACAGCACAAAAGGCATGCAGTTAGATTTGAAATTTGGGTCATATGTACAAAGGGAATGTCCTACATTAAAACTGAGTTTTCAAAAGTTGTAAACAGCCACAAAACGCCAATTTCACAGACATGTCATACCCATATTAGAAAGTTCTTGTAGAACCTCCAAGCTGTGTTAAAAATGTGAAATCCTGGGCAGAAAAGGAAAAACAAAGGGGGAGGGCGAGAACAGATCTACAGGGGAAGAGAGAGAGTAAGATCACTCAGAGGTAGGAGAAAAAAAAAAAAAAAAAAAAAAAGTTCCTATGTGCAACAGGTACTCACAACATCCACCAAGAATCCATACAGATTACTTGTTGCACTACAAGTCTACGCAGTGATCCAGCTGAGCTAGTCCCAGTCCTTTTTCCTTCTCCACTTCAGATGTGTGTGAGGGGCACAGTACTGCCCAGATAGTGCTGCTGGACACTTGGGTAACCCCTCTGTGCTGTAGGGTCACCTACATCACCTCCAGGGATGTACATGCTGATCATGTCCCTAAGGTCGCCTTGAACTGCCCCACGGTGGTGGTTCGTAGCACCAGTTGGTGAGTGAGTAAAGGCCTCTGGCTTAACCATGGACATTACAGGGCTGGGCTGCTGGGGACTGCTGCTGTAGGACATTGGACTGAGGGGGAAGAGCACAACCACATGATGAGAAATCAAATCAGAAAATATTATGGGAATTCCTACAAAGGGATTGGTAACAAAAAAAAAGAAAAAACCCACAAGCAATAATTATAATAAAAAAGGTGATTTTCAACAAATAAATAAAATACTTTAAATACATGCTTGGAAGTTGGCACCGCGGTTTGATCTGATATGCTTGCCTTGTTATAAATAAAAGAACCGAAAGGCTGAAGACGTAAGGCAGTATTAACCTGTGACGAGATGAAACACCATACCTGTAAGAGTTGGCGCCATTCATGTAGGTCTGGGACATGGGCGCTGCGTACTGGAGCGGAAGTTCGTACCGGTGCAGCTGCTGTTGGTACGCGAGCGCTTCTCCCTGCACGGCCGCGTAGCTTCCAGCCGGAGCCCAGCCGTAGCTGTCCACGCGCGGACTCCCGGCTTGCGCATGCGCCGCGGCCAGCAGGCTGCCACCGGGGAGCGGAGGATACTTCGCAGCGGAGTTGTCCTTCTTTACCGGCGGCTTGCTCTTGCGCCGGGGCTTGTACTTGTAGTCGGGGTACTCCTTCATGTGCGCAGCGCGGAGCCGCTTCGCCTCGTCGATGAACGGCCGCTTCTCAGTGTCGGTCAACAGCTTCCACTCCGCGCCCAGGCGCTTGCTGATCTCCGAGTTGTGCATCTTAGGGTTCTCCTGGGCCATCTTGCGCCTCTGAGCTCGGGACCACACCATAAACGCGTTCATGGGCCGCTTCACCTTGTCCATGGGGTCTGCACCTGGCGGGCACGCGCTTTTCGGAGCCGCCTGCGGCACGTTCCCGGAGCCGCCGTGTTGCGACATGATCTGGCCGTTCGAGTGAGGATTTTGTTGACCCGGCTGGGTCTTAAGTTCGTGCTCCATCATGCTGTACATCATCGTGATCTTCCACGGAAACTTGCTTGGGTCGAAAGTTAAGTAAGTCAGCCGAAATAAACTCAAGGCAAACACAAATAGGGCGCAGGTGCAACTTATTACCGCATGCTACAACACACTAGTTAAGTTCGCCTGACCGAAAACAAAAACCTCTGAACTATTATTAAAAAAAATGTCCCACGTGTCATAAAAAGTTTACCATTTCGACGCTTTGATTGTTTGAGGTTGGGAGTATGATATTTCAGCTTCTGGAGAGAAGAACTAAATCACAGCCGCACTACTCCAAATCCAAAGTCGACAAAGCCACCTGTTGAACAGCGATTGACTCTGTGAATAACAACCGGGGGCATGGCAAAAACAGTCTCTACCCGCTCGTGGTTTTAGGTAAAATTGTGTTTCACTCAGAACCAATCAGAGCACGGGGTCCATCCCGCACCTCATTTACATATGACCAACTACTGCAGGGGCGGGGCTAAAAGCGCACTTGTTGCTGAACCTCAGCTGGACTAGACTGCTCTAAACACATTATTAATCTGATGAAAAAAAGAATTAGTGGAATCTCGATAGAAGCTGTGTTACATTAATTATAGCTGTGTTAATATGTTGTCATTATTGTAGTTGCAGTGCATTCTTTTGTTGCTAGTTATATTTTGAATGGTGTTCTATTCCCACACAACTTTTTTGTTTTGATTATATAATAAATAGTGAGTCAGAGAATAACACGTTTCCTTCCATGTTTATACAGTACACGTGATCATTTAAATGTCCAACATACAACGACACAATTAATTCAATGTATTAATAAATGGCACAGAAAATAATTAGGTTTTTTTATTTATTTTTTTTTGCCTATACCCCAACATTCTAATTCTTTTTCCAGTCTTAAGCTTTTTGTCTCTGCTGAGCAGTTTGGTTTCTGTAAGAACTGTTTTCAATCCTAATGCAATCTTCTGAACTTTCACCACGATCACCTTGAGGTTGCTGACTGCATTAATTCTCAGGCTGTGAACTGTACACCACAAAATTATTCAAGTAACACAGAAAGGGCTTTTTCAGAAATACTGATCAAACTTGTAAAGTTTAAAAACTTGGAAGTCGTTCACTTTTAAATCCAGACCTTAATTCTGGACATGGTGTACATTTTACCACTAAAGACATTTTTAATTCAAATACGTAACTTTGGGTATTTTAGGAAAAAGCTTAGAACAATAATACATAATTTAGTTTACCTGTTAGCATGCATTTGATGGGCCTGGTAGTGTAGTACTTTAACGTTGTAAAAAAATTGCTTTGAAATGTTTCAGACAGTCATAACTACAGAGAAACAACATTCCCCTTTGCTTTTGTGATATATGAATGTCAAGAGTTTCTAGAAATGTGGGAGTTTTAGTGTGTCATGACTCCAAAAAAGTAGAGTGTGAGTGCAGGATGGTAATTTCTGTGCAGACAAAGGTGTGTGATGGAGTTTGCAAGAGTATGAGTTGTGAAGTCATTTTGAGATTGACCGTTACACCCTAATGTCAATCAAGCTGTGAATTGTGGGGCTCCACTCTCCCGTTTCCGTATCCAAGACAACGTCTTTTTGGGGCTTTTCCAGGACTATCTTTCCTTTTCTCCTCTCTGCTTCCTCTCTCGCTCTCGCTCTCTCTCCCTTTGTGCTCAGATTAATCAGTCTGATTCTGAACAAAGACAACTCAGCAGCTCAAAGTTGGGGCTTTACATTCATAATGCCTCCTCTCACCACCACTTCTACCCACCTCCACAAAATACACACATACACACGTGCACAGATATATGTAGTGAAAATCCTTATGTGTACATACACATGCAGCACCCCCAGCTGGCTGTGACCATTCTGGTATTCTCTAAAATCCATGTTTTTTTGAGTTGAAAAGTGTAAAAGTCTTGAACAAGTTGGGACAAAGGCGTTATTCCATGCCGTGCAAAAGAAAAGCCCTGATGAGTGGGTTTTAAGCTCTTCTACCAGAGCTATCAGAATGCTATCAACTGTACAAGCAAACATCTGAACTCCTTCCTTCAGCATTATGACAAGCTACTTCTGAGGTTGATCCAAATCAAGCTATGTTAATCAAGCTGTCGGAAAGAATTGCATTAGATCTCCTAGATTGTGTTGGATAAATTTAGAATGCCAATCACAGGATTGCTGAGCCCTTACAAAGGTGCACAGTGTTTGGACAAAATTAAATTTCAAAATGGAATATTAGCCGTCAGAATACTGTCCGGGTCTCACATTTAAAACTGGGCTTTTATGTGAATAATTTCTGTTTATTTTAAAGAGACAAAAGCCTGAAGGAAAAACTGATCGACAGTCTGTTGTCCTTCGCACGAAACAGTATGAATGAGAGAATTTTGACACAGATTCTTGTCTTGGCTGTTACTTCTCACGTTTAGCATTGTAAAGCCATAGGGGTGGTAGTTTCAGGATCATTAAGTGTGATCACTCTGACACCTTGATGACTCTTGGTGTGTAGTATCACTGCCATCATCTCTCGCTTTAGAGGTGTGAACGATCAGTAGCGGAGTCGATCTACAGCCTCTTACTGGCAGCCTTCACTGACAGTGGCTGAGTGCAGATGATGATGGGTGGACCACTGCAAAATTTACATTGGAAATATATTAGTGGAATTTGGAACAATGTTGCTCCAGCTGTGAGAGTAACAGCAGGCGAGGAAAGGGCGGCCTTGTACCACAGCTACTGCTACTACTCAGGAAACTTTAGAAATCATGTCATTTTCATTTTGTAAAATGTTAGCACTTAGGGAAACCGTTTGAATAACGTTCACATTGTTTTGAATAAATACATAAATAAAGAGGTGCTGAATTACTGAAGTGATTCCATATAGATAATTACTTAAACCATCTATGACTTCGATAAAACATTTTTTTTTCTATTTCGCTTTATGTTTTCGTCACTGAATTCCAAGGGAAACAAGACCATCCTGTCCAGCAAGCCTATAAATAATTTAGGTTTGTGTAGGACCGGCCTGATCCTATTTGGTCCACATTATAGCCTATTGTGAGCTGTAAACTATAAAGAATTGTAATGGTCGGAAAAAGATTTTGTTATGAACTAGAAACAAATCTGAAAGGATGGAAATGAAGAGGGATGAAATGGAAATGAAGTGGGATGAAAATGAAGAGATGAGGTGCATGATGCATCAGGGAAGCCAGAATTAAGAAGGAAGGATGAGGAGAAGATAAAGAAGCAAACAGGAGCTCAGAGGGGAAGAGGGCTAGTTGGAAAGAGCGCAGTTTGTCCCCGAGTCCTCCCTGACAGCCCAGCTGAATGGGGCTTCTGTTCTCCCTCTTCTCATGTAAATCGGCCCTTCAGTCTTGCAGCCATCCGTCACTGCACAGAAGGAGCCTGGCAGGCCCTTTACGAGCCTCCCACTCGCATAATCCCCCTGCCACAATTGCGCCCCCAGCAGGGGGGTGAGCTGTGGTGGGGGAGGGAGGGCTGGGGAGGCACAACCATGGGGGTTGCTATCCAGACACGGTGAAAGTGTTGGAAGGGCCACCTACACTGACGACGCATAATCAAAACAACATCCAACCTAGGGGGAAGGGGTTTCGGGGGGCTCTCTGGGTTTCACTGGAGGCCAGCAATGGTAAGAGCAGAGCAATGCAGCTATAGAAAGCCAAAGGACAGAGGAACAGTGTGGAATGAATGAAATGGAGGAAAATGAGACAGGAGTACATGATGCGGGAATTAGCATATAGTTTCTTTGATGGATAGATGAATGAGACTTCGTCTTTGTGAGTAGCACATGTGTGACAGAGGATGGTGGCGGCGGGGGTTAAGATTTGGCTGAAGTGATCAGAAGTTGTTAGCATGGAATTAAAATGACATACACGCAGCACCACAAAGCATTGGCATGCAAGGAGAGGAATAACACTAACGGAGCTGGGTGATGTGCTGGATCGAGGCGCTGGGCTTGGTACACTGTCCATTTAACCTTTTCTCACCAAAGCCTTTAACTGCTTGTCTGCCCCCCAGTGGACATTGTTTTATCAAGGCTGAATAAAACTTAATGGCCTATGCTTATGAACATTCATAGTGGAAAACATTGTATTTTGACCATGTAATACCATGGTACAGGGTACACAGTGGAGAGGAAGAGAAAAAAAATATATATCCATCTATCCCTCTCTCACACATTAGGTCATGAGTCTAACAAAAGCACAAAAAAACCCTCTGAAGCCCTTTGGTTTGTGTTGAAATTGTATCACGGGGTGACAGCATTCTGCAATTTACACAAGTATCTGATGTAGCTCATGAAGAGCTCACTTTTAAAGTAGGCGAGTTAAGGAAACGAGCAGAGTTCAGTTTGTCAGAAGAGCAAAAGTATGTGCCCTGACATGACCTCAACAGCATAGGACACTCCTTTTTCAACCCAACACTCATATCTATAATTAGACTAAAACACAATGCACACCTGAAGCAGCATTCTTCCAGAATGACCACACCATCTCCCTCTTACAGGCACAACTATCACATACATAAGGACACTCACTGAATGCTTGTTATTAAACCTCAGCAAAGGATTCATTCATTTTTGCTTACGCAGTTCTAGTCAAGTCTGGTTGTACTGAACATTAGGTATAGATCATGGATAGCATGGTGCCTCAAAAGGACTCAAGAACACATGTTTGACTTGTTAAAAAGAAATACCTTTATTTAAGAAAAATTAAAATAAATACTATACAGAATCCAATGTAGAAAAAATTTAATACACTGCTTCTGTCTGAAAAAGGTTATCACATTTTAATAAATTCATTTAAAAACCAGCACTGAGCAATGTAAACTGCACAGTCATACCTCCAACTCCCACGCCACAAGACAGGCTTTTTAAACCAGGAGAGAAAAAAAAAAAAAAAAGAAAAAAAATTGAAACTAATTTGTAGTTTGGTCCTTTTAAAAGACCCCTCCAATCTTTTTTTGGTGAGGTAGGTTACTGGAGCAACACTCCTCAAAACAGGACTCACACAGATTCTATACAATACACTAGGTTGTGATAATGTTCCAACACCTAGCCATGTGAGGCATGGGCGAGATGAGAAATGTCTAACTTGGAAGAAAATGCTACTGTAAAAATGGCACTATACAATGTGTTAAAAAAAAAAAAAAAATCATACCCGGTAATACAACGCTTACTGATTCAGCAACTTCGAACAAAAGTGATGGCAGTGTTTCATTCAACCACTGCAACAAAAAGAAAAAAAAAAGAAAAGAAAAAGAAAAAAGGCTCACAATCCACCCTGAAAGCACAGAAGAGTTAATACTTTGAATGCAAGACAGATCTATACCCAGATACCTGGCTGAACAGGACAAGCTCTACATTAATCACCTTAAGAGTTTCAGCCATGCCTTTCCATAAACTGTCAGAGCAGCCACAAGTTATGGCAAAATGGAAAGTCAAATAAACAGGTCCACTTCAACCATTTGGTGCTCAGCTCTTTAGTCAATAGATACAAATATACAGAACAATAAAATGGGTGGATGGAACATGTCATAAGGATGGCATCACTGCACAAAGCACACTCCAAATTCAACAAACTTGAAATGCTAAAAACTCGAGAAAGTCTTTCAAGACACTCATGACAGATTTTTACAATGTCCTGCTGTGAACAGTGATAATTATTGGGGAAGTGGGGTGGATTCAGAGAGGAAAGGAACATATACAAGTCCAAGACAAATAGGAGACAGAAAAAGTTGGGGAGGGAAAGATGTTTTTTAGATCAAGTCAGCCACATTCATGGGCATCTCCTCCACGGTGGTGTTGTAGAAGGTTTCAATATCCCGAAGTGTGCGCTTGTCATCCTCAGTAACCATGTTGATTGCAACACCCTTTCTGCCAAAACGGCCACCACGTCCGATCCTAAACAGTCAGTTAGAATTCATAAAAATCAAAAATTCAATTAAAATAAATTAAATAAAGACAACCATGTTTAGTACTTGCCTGTGAATGTAATTCTCCCTGTTTGTGGGCAAGTCATAGTTGATGACCAGGGATACCTGCTGCACATCAATGCCTCGAGCCTAGTTTAAAAGGGGGGGGGGGGGGGAAATGCATCAAGAGACAATAGAAAGTGTACATTCATAAGACACTTATTTCATTGTGCTACAAGTCATGCCATGTTAACATTCACCAACTTTTAAACTGTGTTTGGGATACAAGTGCTGCTCTGAATTATAGACAGCTAGGTGCTGTCAGCCTAAACAGAACGTGACCCAACTCCTGCCCACAGTCACACCAGTTTCCTTACAAGTAAACAATAGATAACGGAGGTCCCTCCAGGTAATGTTAGTTCAGACCTGGCTAAAAACTACAGATTAGGTTTGAATAAAAAAAAAAACCCCACAAACAGACCCAAAAAACAACTCACAAGGGTGAATGCTGGAAAATAAGTTTGAAAACTAAGCCTTCACTTAACACCCAAATGTTAGATGGGTGTAGCACACCACAAGCTTGTGCAACAAATACTGAACAGGAAAACAAGACACTGTGATAATGAACAAACTTATAGAAGGTTGTATGTCTGCTACAATATTGATTGATGATAAAATCCTCCTTTCATGGTACAATGAACACCTTAAAACGAGGAGCAAACCTACCAGCAGGTCAGTAGTGATGAGGACTCGACTGGATCCAGAGCGGAACTCCTTCATGATTAAATCCCTCTCTTTCTGGTCCATATCGCCATGCTAGGAAACCAATACAACTGGGTGAGAAATTTGACAAGCTTCACTTTTACATCTTTGGGACTCAGTAACCAGAAACATAAAGTCTTCAGTTTACAGTTCTTTTTTTAGACTGGGATGAATATATGGACTGCATTTCTTTCCCCTTTGAAGATACAAGAGCCCAGTACCACAGAGATCCACTCACTTCAGGGTGGACCCATCACTGCTCTTCAATAATTCACCCACCATAGCAGAGACTGTAAAGTCCCGAGCGTGCATCTTCTCAGTCAGCCAATCCACCTTCCGGCGAGTGTTAATGAAGATAACAGCCTGAGTGATGGTTAACGTCTCATACAGGTCACATAGAGTATCCAGCTTCCATTCCTAAGACAGAGGAGAAAAGGTAGCCAATTACACACGATGCCAGATAATTACTTCAACAAGCCCATAGTCCTTGTTCCCTAAAGGGCTTAAACACAGACTTGGTTTCTATGGCAGCAACAATAAGGTTTATTTGACTGATGATTGACAAGCCTGATGACTTGTGTACTGACATGGCATGGTCACCAGATGGCACTTTTCAGCTTTACAAGAGAAAGTCAGGCCTAAACACAGACATTGATGTGAGCATTTTCCTCACCTCCTTCTCCACATTAATGTAGAACTGACGGATACCCTCCAGGGTCAGTTCTTCTTTCTTAACCAGGATCCTTACAGGGTCTCGCATGAACTTAGTGGTGACTTCCAGCACTTCCTGGGGCATGGTGGCCGATAACAGAATGACCTACAAGACGACAAACCTGATTTAACAAATGCTTTGCTACTTTTACTATGTAAATTCACTTGTACAATGAAATGTCTACTGCTTAATAGTCGTGATGAGGGACAGGGAGACCCAGTCACTGTGGAGAACAGTCAGAACACTCTACCAAAGAACTTAGTTCCCTCCACAGCAGTGACAGCTGGGGGGAGAGGGATCTTTGGCCAAGACCACACGCACTTGCATGAAACCCCCAATGGGAAAGACACACCGTATGGCCACACACACACACAAAAAAAAAATAATAAAAAAAATAATTTTTTTTACCTGAATGTCAGAGGGTAGCTTCTGGAAAATCTCGTAGATTTGGTCCTTAAATCCTCGGCTTAACATCTCATCAGCTTCATCCAATGCAAACATTTTAATGTATTTGGCAGCTGATAACAGGAAAATATTAATTTTAGAGCCCGGTGCAAGCTAAGACAACATACACTCGTATATTAACACCCAAACTGAGCGGCACTGCACTTCAAGCACAGCTTGCTTTAAAAAAAATTATATAACACCCCATACAATTTATACATTTTTTACTTGTACTTAAAACTGAATATTTCAACTCATTTGATGCCGTGTTCAGGTCAGCGAGGTCAGATCATGCCCCCAGAGGGCCATGAACCCCAGACACATCCCAACAGAACGTCAAGATGTGGCAGAGGAGCACAAGAGACTCTGGAGTCAGTTGACACGCATGGGGATCATCATGACAGCATTTATCTTCAGAGTTGCAAGTGTTCGTGTGGATGCTTACAGAGATAGCCTCGGTTAATCATGTCAAAAACTCGGCCAGGGGTTCCAACCACTATGAGGGGCACATCAGCTTGAAGCTTCTGCATCTCGTTACGGATGCTGGTGCCACCAATGCAGGCAGAGCAAGTAGCACCCATGTAGTCCCCAAGAGCAAGAACCACCTTCTGGATCTAAGATCAATTAGAAACACAGCTTGAGATTAATTTCACAAAAGTAAATACAAGTAACCAAGGTCTAATGTAGTATGCCAATGATCCAGAGTAAAATGTGCCCATAGCATGAAACAGTCTTTAGCTCATGGTGAGAGTAGACTGGGATGAACATGGGCTGCCTACTTTCCCCCAAACAGATATAGGAAAGTGCCACCGTGACACTACCTTGCCCAGTTGTAAGGGGAAGCAGATTTCCAATCCCTAATTGCTGATACTTGCACCATGAAACTGACTCTTACCTGTTGAGCAAGCTCTCTGGTTGGGGCCAGGACCATGGCTTGAGTGGCCTTCATATCAAGATCAATTTGCTGCAAGATGGAGATGGCAAATGTGGCAGTCTTCCCTGTTCCAGACTGAGCCTGGGCAATGACATCATACCCTGTACAAATATGATTGAATTAAACATGGGCAAACAAGGCTCGCCAAACAGAAGGATTCCTTTGATCTGTGCCCATAGCATGAAACAGTCTTGTGCTCACGGTACTGAGTAGACTGGGATGAATATGGGCTGTTTGCTTTTCCCTTAACAGATATAGAACTAAATGCCACAGGAGGACACCATCTTGCCCAGTTGATAAGGGTGGTTATAAAGCAACATGAAGCAAACCCCCCCCCCAAAGAATATATATATATTTTTTTACACAAATACATACCCTTGATACAAGGGAGAATTGCCCTCTGCTGAATGGCAGAAGGTTTCTCAAAACCATAGGCATATATTCCCCTGAGAAGATTCTCACGCAGGTTCATGTCATCGAAGCTGTCAACAATCTCCTTCCAGTTGCACTAGAACAACAGGGAACAAGTTTTATTTCCCCCCCACCTCAGTCATACCCAATTCCCACCCATCAAGCATTGCCTCCCCCATCACACGACCACCACCAACCAAGGAGGGGTGAAAGCATGCACGTGCTAGCCACCTGCCTCTTTTTGAAATGCGGCACCATTTAACACCTTGGAGTGAAAGTGCTATTCGCCCCATCGTACAAATGAGCCCGCAGATACCCATAATTGGCCGATGATCGCCAACGCATGCCCCCCCCAGAGCTTGGCAAATTAGATCCAGTGGACTCCCAGCATGTCTGTGCATTAAACCAGATTCAATCCTGGCATCTATGGGTTATTAGTTGTACATTTTGTTGATGCCCTCGGGAGCCCAGAAGGGATCAAGGTGAACATCAGAGTTGTCAAACACCTGTGATCCATCAAAACACTTAAATATCCCATTTCTACCAAAGCAGGTGCTAGCATCACGTCGCTCGCTTGAGAAACCTTTAAAGAACTTGTGCCTTTTCCACAGGGCCACGTGCTACATTTTATTTCATGTCTGTAAATTCTCCACTTTCTCGGCAAGTTGAGCTCCAAGCACGACGGCAAACTATGCAAACCAGATGCTGCAATATCTGCTTTTTAAAACCAAGATGCTAACTGCTCTATACTACCAAATGTTACTCTTAAATCAACCTTCCTGGCAGGTTCTTTGAATGTCAAAACAAAGAACCGGTTTGAGATTTTACAAGCTCTCTAAACCAGCTTAGTCAAAAAGTGAAGGATGAAAAAAAAAGGAATGCAGGATACAAGGACGTATCTAACAGAAAGGAAACATACTTTATGGATGTAAAATGATCAAGACAATTATAAACCATATTCAGCAATGATCACAGGCACTGAACAAATATGGATTAAATTAACAGTTTAAAATACAGATCAAACTCACCTCAATGACTCCATCTGGCTCCATGCCCTCGGGGCCATTGTCTCTAGATCTGAAGAAGGCAAAGAGAGAAGGAATGAAAAATGACTCCCAGCATTTCCATACAATTCCGACTTTATGGCGCACTCGATATAATTGACCATGGCTCACTCAATCGACGAGAGGGCAGTTAATCCGGAAGGTTAACTGCAGACATGAAATGGAGGGAAGATGTTTTCCCCCTTGGACACGAGACACGTCGCAGGTTTCTGTACAAGGCCTCGACCACGACCCTCCGTATTTCTATTGGGGTTTACGTATAATCCGTATCAGATTATTATAAAACATGTCTTATTTATATACTTGGTGCCTGATGTAAAACAAAACGAGGTGTTCAGAAGAAATAAAGCCAGATCAGCCTAACTACGTAGCAATTAACTAGGACATGAACTCTGATCTGACTAGTAAAAGTTGTACTAAACCTGAAATGGGTTCACACATGAAACACAACCCGTTCAAACAGCACTATGTGAGCGAGTTTAAATGAGATTTGTAGCTGCATGTGTTAGACTGAGGTGAGGCTCTGGCCTACAACCGCACTCATGGACTTCTCTTTTGTCTCACCGGTAGGCCATGTGCTCGACAACCATTTCCTACAAAACGATTAATTTTTATTAACATGAGGTTGAGTGAATACTGATTACACAACACGTCGGTAACAAGAAATCATATTTTTATTTTTAATCTAATGTGGAGAATGAGGTCACTGGGCGACAGGCAGACCAGAAGGCGGCCATGTGGATGAGGCCGAGCCGGCTTTTCGCTGAGCTAACTGTTAGCATCCGGCTAGCGACATAAAATTATGTTTTTAAATCGCATAATTTAAAAGAGGTACTAACGTCACAAACCTACTACTGTTTGATACTTGAGCATAAAGACAACGCTATAAAGAGAAATAAATCCAAAACAGCAAAAGCTGTTAACTCAAAAGTCTTAAAACGCGGCCTAGATAAACTAGCTAACAGGCTAATTAACGGACAACGCCGCCAAAGTCACCCTTTTACTTCCGATTCACCCAAACTAAACACCGCACAGATGCGTTAATTTCTTCCCTTGTGTGCCTTTACCTTAAACTAGCGATTCCGTTATTTTCAAACAAATGTAAAACCAGATAACCCGTTAACTGAAATAAGCATTTACTCACCTCTGTTCATGTTCAGCCGACATTATCACAAAGAAAGGCAGAAGGGCGGAAAAGTGTTAAATACATGTGCAACGAAGCAAACTGAAGCATTTTGATTGGAGCAGTCTCCTATCAATCTAAACTAAGGCGGGCCACATTGACCGCTCATTGGCTGAATGCTACCTCATAGGCAAGAAGTCCCGCCCAAACTCTGATTTACGTCACAGCCATCGTGACATCAGTGGAATGTCGACGAAGTCATTAACGATAAAATTAAAATGATTCAACATATGTTATAAAGGTCGTTCTGGTTCTGTGGAACATGTGACACACGTGTATAACAGACATAACTATCCTCTTGTAATGGTTATGTACAGTAGTTATGTCTCAAGGTTTCTTATTGGGCTCTCAAAGTATTACCTAAAGTGTTTCTTACTGTAAAGTTACCTGTAGTGTTTTCTCATAGGAAGTGTATTATCAGGGGTGCAAGGGTCAGGATGGAACCCTCAGTATTGGTGACATCACTTCCTCTCTGAGACGTTATAGCTGAGATATCATGTACATAAACATCACTCGTCTTCACCACTGACACTCTGCGTCCTCCTCTTTCTCTCCACCAGCACCTGTGATCTTTATTGGAACCAGCGAGTCACTGCTTGCAGCTATATTTGTATACATAAACTCTTAATTCTGTGAACACCCTTGTTGAATGTACCACGGGTGGCATGCTGATGTAGTGGTTAGCATGTTTGCCTCACAGCTACAAGGAGCTGGATTCAAGCCCTGGACTCAGGGAGGGCATTTCTGTGTGGAGTTTGCATGTTTCCCCCCATGCTTCTGTGGGTTTCCTCCTGGTACTCCTGTCTCCTTCCTCCAAAGGCTGAGGCTTGGTGACATCAGTGATGTAGCTGCAGTGGACTGACGAGCTGTACAAGGTGTATCCCCACCTTTATCCAGAGTTGGCTGAAATAGACTACAGTCACCCAGCGGCCCACACAGGGTAAAACAGTTGGGAAATAAATAGATAAAAAAAGACTGTACCTCCCTTGACCATTGAATAAAGGAACTCTTTATTACATCAAAACTTGGTGGTTCTAAGCAACTCCTCATTGTGATATGACCCTTCCAAACAGTGCAAAGTTTCAATATACTGATATTAGAGAGAGATGGGGCAAGTAAACAATGGAGACCACAACTGAGTCTTGATGTTTTCTATCTAGAATTCAGTAGGCTGTTGGTTTGCTGTCAGCCTCCTTCAGCCCTGTGATGGCCTGGTGAGCTGTCCAGTTTGTTCCCCACTCCCCCAGAATTGGCAGCGATGGGCAGCAGCCTCCGTATGACCCTAATTAAGATTAAGCAGTCCAGGGAATGAATGAAATAAATTAATAATAGATTTATATTTGAGCAATTGTACTAATTTTAATTCAGAAAGGTAAGGACTATGTTGAAATAATTTGGACATCTTATTGTGTACCATTTACAATTCTCTGTACTAATTCATCTCATTTTCCAAAACGCTATTTTTTTTTAATTAGGAAAATGGGGAGGCTGGAGCCCATTCCAGCCAACTCGGGACAAGGCTGATCTATTGCAGTTCTAACACAATCAATCACACTCGCATTCAGACCTCAGGACAATTTGGAAAGGTTCTAATTTTCCACAGGTAAAACAAGCAAACTCCACACAGAAAAACCTCAAATCCAGTACCTTCTGTGAAGTGGATGTGCTAACCACTCCACCACCGTGCCACCTCTCTGTACTAATAAAAATCACCCTATTAAATATGAGGCTCCAGGAAGCAAGCAAACCTGGAGCCACAAAACATCATATGTACAATGATTTTCACAGTGCAGCGTCACAGACATACAAGAACACAGGAATACAAAAAAGATTTAGACATAACAGGCTGTGGGGTTTCACTGTTTAAAATGTCTCTGTTTAATCTAAATCACATCTTTTGAGAGAGCTCCACAAGTGGTCTAAATAAAATCACAAAGAGAAAGGGACTGTAGCTTAATCAGAAAGCAAGCTGCTGGTTTTTCCACATGCTTTCATACAAATATACAAAATTGACAGAATGACAATATACAGTTTATAGTGATCATGTCAGTCCCATCCATCATTTTACACAGGACATGGTTTATTGAGGAAAACAAACAAAAAACAAAGGAATATGATTATACTTTCACATTTGAGTATCAGAACACTCTTCGGAACAATTAAGAGTCATTCGACCTTTATGGATGGGAAGAAAAATCCAAGGCGGTATTCTACTCCATTGATGAAGCCTTTTAAA
Source organism: Euristhmus nudiceps (assembly GCA_030068295.1). Lineage (NCBI taxonomy): Eukaryota > Metazoa > Chordata > Actinopteri > Siluriformes > Plotosidae > Euristhmus > Euristhmus nudiceps. The sequence goes on along the minus strand of JAQNCB010000010.1, from coordinate 9,738,064 downwards.
AATGTCCAAAAAGGCAGTCACCAACATGTCAAAGCTCAAAAGGTAGGCATTATTGGGGGAAGGGAAAGAAAAAAAAAAAAAAAAAGCCTGGCCTCTGACAACCACAAGAAAAAAAAAAATAACACTGATACAAAACGAAAAATATCAAAAAATGGGTTTGATAATTGGATATCCTGTTTTATAGTCTCTCTCATTCACTCACACACCGAACAAACACACACACACATACATACATCCTTTCTCTCTCTGGAAAGTAAAGACTTCCAGCTGTCCCCACCCCATGTTGCTGCATAACCCTTAAACAGTTATCACAGTGAGAGCTTGCAGTGACAGAGCTCTTTGTACATGAGCCGTCTCAGTTTAGGCATATCCTGCTGACTGAAGCTGAACGGCTGCCCCAATGCCAGACACTTACAGTACTAGAACGAAAACAAAGGAAAGTGAAAGCGAGCATGAAAATGCACAATATGGTGTATTACTTCTCATGTAACGTTTTAGTTTTTGTTCTTGTATATATTTTATAGTAATTTAAAGTTACACCTCTCTGGAATAACATGAACGGCTATTCAAAACCAGACATGAACGGAGCATGGATAACTTTACTCACCTGAAGGACAAAAGCCCCACAGTCACTGTCATTATTCTGCCTTCCTACATTCTAAGAAACAAATACAGCATGAAAAACTAACAGCTTGCAAAAAGAGTGACTAAGAAAACAGAGCTGAAATGGTTTTAAACCAACAGAACCAGCACAAATTCCTCTGATTCTACACTGCATGCAGTTTACTTAAAATGTACTGGTATTAGTCATCTATACAAAATGTGTGCACAAGCAACACATTTAAGTGAGACATATATTTTAAAAATAAATGATCATAAAGAGCGCAAAATTGGTTATTTTATATTATGGATTACGAGTGAGGGCTGAACTGCGGGGTTTGCAGTCGTTTCCCCGGAAGTCTGGGCGCTGGGCGGGGTTGTACAGCGCAAGTAAATAAGCAGATATATATAGCGAGTGACATTTTAGGTGATCAAAGTGTTCAAGAAGCAACTATGGCCAGTAATTTCAAGGAAATCGGTGTAAATGGTGAACTGTTTGAATCAGAGAGGGAGGAGGCTTGTGGAGACAGTAATGCATTTCATTTTCGTGACACTGAAGACAAGAACGCTGCCAGAGCTGTGTGTGACGGTAAATCCAAAATGGTTTATGCAGCTAATGTTTTGCCAATTCAGCTTTCCTGTCATTAGTTGGTTTAGGAACAAAAAAAATGTTCTCCGTAATTTCTGCACTTGTCGTTTGTGCAGCTCAGCATGGCCCAGCTAATCCAACGAGTTTGCGCCACTTTCAGGCCGGAACAGCTAATGAGAATGGCAATGTGTCTCTAAGCATGCCAAGAGTTGCACTTTAAAAACGAACAAGGACTGATGCTGCCAGAAGGAACCGCTCATGATGTACGTGATCGTTTTAAATCTAAAAAAAATTCACCACAGGTACCCCTTAAAACAACACGTACATAAAGTGTTTTACACACACGATTGTATATAATTTCCAGAGTTTTGTACATGGTACTTTGTGGTCAATTATTCTCAGAGAATAGTCACTCACCATTTTAAAAAAGCCTCTCCACCCAGTGAGAAACTCTCGCTGCTGTTTTATAATAGCTTCTGCCTGGAGGTACTTAAAAATATGCTAGAAGGAGGAAAAGAGGGGAAAAATGGATTTGAAAAGAAAAACTGTGTGTATATTCAATGCAAAAATGTATGTTACATAGTTAACGTTATAAAAAAAGAATGCTATCAGAAAAACAAAAAAAAAAAAAAAAAGAGAAGACCATACTTTAGGACACCGTCGGTTAAGGGTTCGCTGGGAGTCAAAGTAAGTGATGTAACGCTGCTTGATGTCCACTGATACAAGTGACCAATGCACTTCAAGATGAATGGGAATCAACAGCAGATCCTTGCTGAAGATATCAACCTAAAGTAAAGAATACAATCAAATCTGTTCTGGCAAGAGAGTGCCGAATCATTTATGCATCATGGAACCTGATTTCCGGGGGAAGTGGCGGTGAATAGTAATTAATTGGGGGGTGGAAATAATGTTTTGGTCTCTATTGAATGGCGCCAAGGCGGCACGATGGTGTAGTGTAGTGGTTTGCACCTCCGCCTCAGAGCAAGAAGGCCTGGGTTCGATTCCCAGCCTGGGCGTTTCTGTGTGGAGTTTGCATGTTCTCCCTGTGCTT
>JAQNCB010000010.1:9463296-9474151 GCA_030068295.1 Euristhmus nudiceps | reverse complement strand
ATAAATAAATAAATTAGAGCTATAGCCACAAAATTAGAACCACACATCCAGAATGTCTTTGTATGCTTTAGAATTTTCACTGGACTTGAGGGGTCGTAAACTGTTCCTGCATAACAGTACCCCTGGGTACAAAGTGAGGTATGAGGTTCACAAACGGACTGGTTTGCAATTGTTGGGAGGAATTGGAATGCTGACTATGTGCTTGACTACATTAATGTTCTTGTGGCTAAATGGACAAACTGCCATAGGAACACTCCAAAATTTAGTGGAAAGTCTTCTCAAAGAACTGGAGTGTCTATACACCAAAGAGGAACTAGATATGATCAACTGGATGTTCAACAAGCACATATGGGTATGAATGATGGGGGTGGTCTATATATTTTTGGCCATATATTGTACATTTATGGTGGCATAATATTTAGCATGCCCTACAACAAGAAGGTCCTGGGTTTGAGTCCTGGGTTCAGCGAGGGCACAGTTGTGTAGAAGTTGCATGGGTTTCCTCTGAGTGCCCAGATTTCCTCCTACAGTCCAATGACAAGCAAATTAGGTTAAATGGCTAATGTAAATTACCCAAAAGGTGTGAATATGAGAATGAATCGACTTTAGGGGCGCTGACACATGATTTTTTTTTTTTCACAACTGGACTCATGGCAAATCGCGAACTAGTCTTGAACCTACGTGAGCTAGTCCTGATCCCGTCGTGCCATGTCGTGTTGAGAATTTTGAAATGTTAAAAATTCTGGTCATGACCTCCGTGTGAACTAGTCGAAAACTCATCGTGACAGTCTGGGGCACTCGTGAACTCGTTGCAGTGACGCAAAAGCGATTCGCTGTGAGGAATGTCCCTTCATGCACACTGTACGTGGAATCTCCTTTCAGGAAAAGGGAGAGAGCGAGAGAGAGCGGTTTTTCACCAGTCCAGCGGCTATCCCCAGCATTGTAAATAGTTGTGTGATACTTTTGCATTATTTGGGTTTGCTGTTTGTTTTTTGTTTGCATTTTAATAAATTATATTCGTTCAAAACACTTGTTTTTCTTTTTAGCCGTACAATACAATTAAAGAGACACGAAAACAAAACAAAACATTTATTGATACATAGTTCGGATTTTATCTTCAGCTCCTCTGACATCACTGCGCTGGAAGGTAATTGCGCAGTCTCGTCACGCAAATGCGCGTGCGCGAACTAGTCGAGACCTGGCCGTGAACGGAGTCGTGAAATAGTCCTGAAGACTATGGGATGCCTTCTGGTTCGTGGCAAGTTGTAATAAAAAAAAAGCATGCAAGTGTCAGGTGGCAGGGCACCTTTTGTCCTAGGGAATAGGTTCTGCAGAGGGCCCACTCAGGTGAAAGCATACTGCAGTGGAAACCAGGGAAGTGGTTTCGTGTTTTGTTTTACTGACGGTGTGAAAGATTGTTTTTTATAAATGCTTATAATAACAATTAACCATTGAAAAACAATGCATAACATGTAAATAAAATATAAATAATATAAAATACATACGTGTAATTGTACAGAGATGTAAATAAAGTGTAAGAAATGTCTTGACTTCTGCCATTTCTGTCTCACGAATGCTGCAAAATTCGTCTTGACCAATCAGCTTGCGAGATTTCAAAGAGCCACATCCCAAACCAGAGACGGTAGTGACCTTGCGGCCTTTCCCTTAACCTTTTCCCTATTTAATAAGGAAAAAATTAAGGGAAAGGTTGCAAGATCACTACCGACTCCGATTTGGGACATAGGTCGAGACGAATTTCCCAGCAGAAGAGGCTGGGATCCGAGTCAGTAGCGACCCCACGTGGCATTTTCCTGAACTCTTTTTCATATTTTTCCTTATTTTTTGATGAATATTTAAAAAAAAAAATCTGTGATGCACTGAAGCCGCAGAACCTGAATGCGAAATAGCGAGGGATGACTGTATAGGCAGAATAAACCGTTTGTTAAAGCAGTGTCCCATGGATTTTTTGCAGCCTGCCACATATTTATTATTAGGAAATTACAAATGATGAAGTTTAATTTCTATTTTTCATTCTTTCTCTGCAGAGCCTCTGCATAAAGAAGTACAGAGCCTGGCCTTCATTGATGTGGTGTCTAAACTACGTTCCCATGAGAACAAAACGGTGGCCCATCAGGCATCGCTAACAGAACAGAGGCTAACGGCCCAGAGCTAAAAGACTCTTAATACCCAAACTCACACTCTATCCACTCTCTGCCTGCCAACCCTTCCTAAACACAAACCACCTCCTACGACTCTCACCATCTCCCCTCCGTCATGTGCCAAGGTATCCAAATCCTACTCCGCCTCCCCTGCTATAAAGTCCCCTCCTCTGACCTGGCTCGTTCCACGCATGCATTTAGGACATCGTAGACTGCCTTCTGCAATAGGTTGTGCGAGTGAGATAGGGAGCGTGCAACACTTATAAAAAAGACCATAGCTGTGATAAATAAAGCGTTCACATCTCATTGAGGAAGACAAAACCTGCAAAAAAAAAAAAAAAAACACCAACAAACCTAGACTAGATAATAATGAGGGCTAGAGGAGAAACTAGCGCAGCCATATGTTCATGCCGTGTAAACCCCATGTGTTCTGTGTTGCTTGAATACTGGCTGATTTTGACACCTGCATGTTTTTTTTTACCTAGTCTAATTTAATAGTGTATCTGTGTTCGGCTAGCCAGACCTCGCTCTTTATGATACACTCTCCTCCTTTAATATATACACGAGTACCTGCCTTTGACATGTTCAAGTAGAGATCAAATGTAGTTGTACTGTAGGTTGGATGACAGGAATAAGAGTGAACGCTTTACATTTTACTCCCCTCATGGTCCTAGTGCCACTCTCGTTCATATCTATGACATCACTTTACTGGAAAGAGCTAATTCCATATCACTAGTCTGTTGGGTTTTGAAAGATTACCATTGTCATATGAATATTACGAACAAATAATGTAGAGTCTGGTTAACAATTACTGAGTATTCCTATTTGTTGCCCTTTTACAAAGAGTTTATGAATGTTGTCTCGGATGCATATACTTAGGATAGTGAATAATGTAAAATGTTGCTTGTTAATGACAGTACAATGTTAATAACGCTATGCTAGATCATCTGTTGGGATGTAGCATGCTTTTTAACATCACTGCCATTACAGCAGGTATAATAACTCCAGTGGATCATTCCAGGTCCATAAATAAATAAATAATACAATCATGTCAAGTGTCAAGAATGGGCTTAGACAAGTCAGAGTGTATGAGTGTTTTAAGTTGAGGTAGTTGAGATACTGCCAACATTTTCCACAATCCATGACCCTGGCATCAAGTAACGACCTGTTTTGAGTGTCCTAGATAATGTGCTCTCTATCAAAGGTGTGTATTTGATACTGTGGTACATTTTTATTTCCTGAGCTGGATTTTTGCATGTGTACAGTTTTGTCTTTGACCAACCCACTGAGTGTCACCGAACATGCACTGCATGTTGGGATACCATACCACTGATGTGGCCACTTTATGTTTGGTAAATGTTATGTTATTTATCAGATTTGTAACCTTAAGGAACCACTCAGCAAATCCAACATATCTATATTAACTGCATTACAGATATTTAAACTTGACTAGTTGTTGTAAATGTCACTGATTTAATTGTACATTTGGGAGATAGAAAATGATTATTAAAGATAATTGCTGGCGATGGACTCTTGGTACTCTGTCCCTTTTATTATACTTATAAGATGTACTCCCTAAAGCTTAGCTCTTGTTCTGCGCAAGGCACAGTGGTTGTATAACCCTGTAGTCAACAACGGCTCTTCTGTGTGAAGTTTCCACATGTTCCCCTCACAGTCCAAAGATATGAACATTAGGTGAAATGGCTACTCTAAATTACCCGTAGGTGTGAATGTGTGTGTCTGAAAGGTTGCCTGTGCCAGCCCCGTAGTAGACTGGTAGCCTGTTCAGTGTATATCCTGTTTCTCAGCCGAAAGTCCAGCTTCCTCCATTACCCTGACAGAAAAGCAGATGTAGATGATGGATGGAAGTTTTCTGAGCCCTGTAATCAGCAACTAACACCATATTTGTAAGGAAGCACACATCAGTTCTTTTGCAGTTAAACATAATTTACTCTCAGAGCACATACACAAAGGAGAAAGGTGATTTCAAACATTATCCTATATAATATAATGCATTAAAAAGGTTTAGTAATCAAAATGTGCATAATGGCATAGTCATATAAAATAATATGCGAACACAAAACTCACAGTAGGTTCATAATCAAATAATGTTAGGTTTTCTTCTGTCTGTGGAAATTTGAAGAGATTAACTACCATCTGGTGAGTAGTTCAGGGTTTTGTATTGGATAATGAGGGATTAGAGTGATCGATCAGTCACTGCGCTGTAGTCTCGACTGCTGCTTTTATTTGGACTCCAGTAAGAGACTGTTTGTGACTAGTGTGATAAGGACATTTAACAACGTTACATGATACTGTACCATAATGCACAACAATAATCATTTTCAGGTGTATTGAATAACTTGAAATACGTGACAAGGCTACGTTATAAAACTTTTCTGTCACACGAATGCTGTTATTTCAGAGCCGTTCCAAACCTGAGTCGGTAGTGAACTCGCCACCTTTCCCTTAACCTTTTCCCTATTTAATAGTGAAAAAGTTAAGGGAAAGGCCGCAAGGTCACTACCGACTCCAGTTTGGGACGTGGCTGTAAAATCTCACAAGCCGATTGGCCGAGACGAATTTCCCAGCAGAAGAGGAGGCTGGGATCCAAATGAGAGTTAGTAGTGTCCCCTTGTGGCATTTTCCTGAACTTTTCCCTTATTTTTTTATTTTACGATGAATATTTAAAAAAATCCGCAATGCACTGAAACTGCAGAACCTGAAGTGTGATATAGCGAAGGATGACTGTATTTACTTATTTTCCCCTAAATATGTACACTACTGGTACCCACATGGAAATAAGGAAATAAGAATCAGTAATAAATGTATTTAATGTAACTACATGCAAAATCCCTTTTATCATTTTTAATGTACACAAGGCCCAGAGGTGAAAAAAGATTGTTTATTTGATAACGAGTAAATTACACAACATTATCCAGAGTTTAGCACATTCTGTCCTCCAAACATTAGTTCATTTGAATTCAACTAACAGTACAGATTCCTGTTCATCACTTTTTTTTATTATTATTATTATTATTATTTCTATTTGGCTACTTAGTGTATTATTTATCTCCCCAACGAAAACCACTCATGAAATCACTCTAAAAATACTTGCCTTGTGTAGAAAGTCTGTACTGAATACTTTTAAAAATGCTGAAAAAAAAAAAATCTAAATATGAATCCTTCAGAGTCATTCTCTGCTGCGAACATATACATCATCATGACCAGCACCTGACAATACTCTCATGGTACACCCTGCTGGTGTCACAGCTTGTTTGCTAAAGATTATGGAATCACATGATTATGGACAGCTACATATTTTGAGATATGAGGACAAAAACAAACCATTATCAAAAGTGAGATGTGTTTAAAGGTGGTGAAAAAGCAGTAAAATCTTGACCAAAAACTGGATCAAAATAATTTCAGTGTAATACATGTACGTGTGTCCTTATGAAACAATGATAGATGCACTGCATTCTAATGATTAAAGACACACACTTTTACATTTCATAGACCAGTGTCTGGCATGTGAAACACTTTATAAAAAAAAAAAAAAAAAAAAAAATTGCATTCACACAAAATATAAAATGGTGCACATCACATCTGCACAAACACTCGACCTGATGAACTTGGCATGTTGAGTTCCGCTGCTGGCGCAACTATGTACGGATCCTGTAAACGGAAAAAAATGTATTAGTTTTTAATAATTAAGACAGTTCTTCATTTACAGTTTCATAGTGTGTTCTGCCAATTACCTCTGGATGTCAGAAGGAATTTTATCTTCAGCTGAACAAACTACACAAGAGAAAAGAGAACAAATGAAGACAAACATGTTTAATCATTTAGCTCACATCAGTCAGTGGATCAGCTAGTTACAAGATAGCAAATTGGCACAATCATAACTATCTGGTACAAGTTCAGGAAAACTATAGACCAGTATGGTTCTGATAGGGTGGAGAGTTTGGTATCTTAAATTTTCTTCATTGAGACTTGATCATCATCTCACTCTTACTTGAATGGAGCAACTGGGTGCACACAATTTTCTCCGGGATCAATAAAGTATTCTGATTCGGAGTTATTTGACTGATACACCAAAAATGCTCACCATTTCAACTGAGAGTGGCTTGCAGTGCATTATGGCCATCACTGAGATTAATGACATAACTACTATGGAATGAACTGAAGAAGGAAAAAACCCCAGTAAAGAACATCTACATCATACAAATCACCCAGAGTTATTTAAACATCTGACCAGTTATTTACAGGTCTGTGGTCCAAAAACCCCTCAATAAAAAAAAAAGCTCAATAAAAACTGCCATTATGATAAACCCTTACTGCGAGTGTTTGGAACCTGACCATTGAAAAATATATGCTGAGTAGGCTGGAGGGATTAGTTTACTCACCTGTATTTACACTTCACTTTTATGTATGGTGAAAACACTAAAGCAAGGAACGGACAAATAACAATATCCTGCAAATGAAAAAAATCAAATCTATTTATCTTAAAATGTTAAATTCTGTCAGGAAAATGTTCCCAGACTGTGAAAAGACGGTAGAGAAGCAGAATCTTGCAGAGTCGTGTATGTATGAACAAAATCTTGCAAAACTGGGCTTACTTTTGCACCCACCAGGTGAGCATCTCCACCACAAGTGTGTACTGAGGCTCTCTTGTAGGAGCTGTATGAAGGTACTAGCCACTGAAGCATCATAGCAGCATGAGTCGAAGTTGAGTGCTGACGCGAGTTGGTCACAGTCACACACAAATTGGTACATCCCCACATGAACATGGAGGAGATGGTCGTGGGGATGTTTTGTTCATTATTTTGGTTGTGTCACGAAAATAAGATTTTTACTTTTTTTAAACCCCCCCTCCCATTTTCACCCTAACTTAGTCATATCCAATTCCCATCAACCAGGTATTACTTCCCTGTCACAAGCCCACCACCGACCCGCGATGGGTGAAAGTATGTACACGTCCCCTCCGTGACATGCAATGATGGCCACCCACCTCTTTCGAACTGTGGCCCATGCGTATTTGGGGGACGATCTAACACATTCGGAGGGAAAGCGCTATCCGCCCCTTATACAAATGAGCTTGCAGACGCCCATGATTGGCTGGCAATCACTGCGCGTGACCGGGAAGTCAGTGTATGCCGTCCCTCCCTCCTGTGAGAGCTCGGCCAATTAGCTCCCACAGACTCTTGGCTACGGACGGCTGTTACAATTTATTTCATATGTTTTACTCGACACAGGCAGGTCAGGTGATCGGTGCGCTCCACGATCATAAGTGCCGTGCAACGCGGCATCTACCGTGTTAGTACATACTACCTGGGAACGCAAGTAAACCATGCTCTGTAAAAGTGTTTGCGTTTTTTTTTTTTTTTTTTTTTTTTTTTTTAAAAAACACACTCAAAGATTTAGTGTAATGAAACAAGAAAACCAAACTAAAAATCATGATTTTCCACGTTTCTGATTCATGCATTATCCACTCTGGATAATGATTTTTAACCCACTGATAGCTGAATGACCAGATCGCACCATTCCAGTGTAGTATATTCTATGTTTTGACCATGTTTAATTACCCTTTCTTAATATAATCAAGTTCACTTACCAGCTCGCCCTCACAGCCTCAATATCACTCACTAGATTTTGGGCCAGGCATATTCCAAAAATCTGCCAAACAAAAGACAAATTTAGACAAACTTGTACATAAACACTGTTTATCAAACAATATACCAGAAAAAATTTGCATAGTATTGTACAATACATGGATACAGAAAAACATTAAAATTAGAAATCATTAAAAATAAATAAATATACTTAATTTGCACATTTTTAGTACTTGTACGTAGCCCTGACCTAGTGTGGGAACGGTGGTATAGTGGTTGGGATGCTGTGCTCATGATTAAGAGGTCATGGGTTCAAATCCTCGTTAGGACCCCCGACCCCCTGTGCAGGCTCCTGGGTGATACATCGACAAGGTGCGCAACTATTAACCCGTAGATTGCAGAACTGATTCCGGGTTAATTTACAGCCGTCAGTGCTGGGAGTCCACGGGAGCTAACTGGCCGAGCTCTCACGGGAGGGAGGTATGGCATACGCTGACTTCCTGGTCACTCACAGAGATCACTGCAAATCATGGGCATCTACGAGCTGATTCATACGAGGGGGCGAATAGCGCTTTCCATCAGAGTGTGTTAAATCATCCCCAAATACGCATGGGCCACAGTTCATGGCTAGCATTGCATGTCACGGAGGGGGCATGTGCATGCTTTCATCCATCCCTGGTCGGTGGTGGTCATGTGATAGAGAAGGCAATACTTGTTGGGTGGGAATTGGATACGACTAAATTAGGGAGAAAAATAGGGTCAGAAGACGTCCACCGCGCTAATGTCCTTGGGCAAGTTTCCTGTGCCTCTGTCCACCCAGGGGTATAAATGAGTACCAGTTAAAAAAAAAAAACACTAAGAAGGTGACCTGCGTTGAACTCTTCGTCACCTCACGCTACAGAAACCAGTGATAATATCTAGCCTAATAAGCCAGCGGTTTAAACAAACAAACAAACAAACAAAAAAACCCCCAAAAAATAACCTTAACTTACCATACCCTACCTGACAGTGTGCATTTTCACAAAATCACAAGTAAACTAACTCACTGAACACTTTATTATGAACAGCTTTACACTTACACATTACTACTCGTTTGGTTCTCTTACCACCCCATCATGTGGCAACAGAGCCATGCCTAAAAGCCATACAAATACAGTACAGCAACTTCCGGCAATGTTCACATCAACCATCACAATGAGGAAACCGTGTGGTCAGTGAGTGTGGAATGATTGTTGGTGTCAGGGCTGGTTTGAGCATTATTATAACAGCTGATCTCCTGCCAAGTACATGCACAAGAGACAACTATGATGATAGAAAAGCATCTCAGAATCCACAGCACATCGAACCCTTAGGAAGATGGGCTTCAATCGCAGAAAACCACATCAGGTTCCACTCCTTTCTGCCAAGAACAGAAAGCTGAGGATACAGTGTGCTGTGTGTTCTGGACTGTGACAGTGAGGCCTTGTCCATTTAGCCCCTTGAGGATGTTGGGCATCAATGTCAGGTGAGGAAACCTGACTAACCGGCATTCCAGTTCATCCCAAAGGCGCTTGGTGCGGTTGAGGTCAGGGCTCTGTGCACAGCACACGACTTCTTTCACTTTATTTTTAGCAAACCGTAACTTAATGGACTTTACTTTGTGCACAGGGGCATTGGCATGTAGGAACAGGTTTCAGCTTTGTAGATTAAAGGAAAATGTTATTGCTATAGCGTGCAAAGAAATTAGACAATTGTGTCTTTTCAAATTTGCAGTAACAAAGAAAAACTACATATAGGCGTGAAGGTCAGGTATCCACATAATTCTGGCAATGTTTGGTCTCACACAGATTGATGGGTATCAATGTACTGAATCACTTTGTGATCCACTTGTACTTGTATAATGCGAACTATGGTATTTATATTAGTAATATATATAATATATGTAATATATATATTATATTAGTTTCCGTGTGCCTACATGGGTTTCTTCTGGGTACTCCAGTTTCCTCCCACAGTTTAAAAGACATGCATATTACGCTAACTGGATATTCTCAATTGCCCATAGGTCTATTGTGAGTACACTACATGTGTACTACATGTGAGTGTGAATGGTTATGTGTGTTGGCCCTACGATGGTCTGGCGAGGATGGTGTACCCCCACCTTCACTCTGAGTCGGATGGGATAGGCTCCAGCCTCCTTGTGACCCTAGTAGGTTTAAGTGGTTCCGCGAATGAATGAATGAATGTTAGTCAGAGGTAGAAAAGGAGACCTTGGGAGGTGTTGGCTATAAAATACAAATACAAAAAAAAAAAAAAAAAAAAGTTGATGAACTTTACCTGCAGCAGTGCAATGCCTATAAAGATGCCTGCTACTACAGTAAGGTTGTCCTGTAACCACTTCTCAAATTGGGGCACACAGCCCTTCACATATATGTAGGTCTTCTGTTCTGCATCCTACAGAAATGAATAAAACAGATCTTAAAAAAAAATGACGACAACAACACAGTCAGTTTCTCAAAATCATCAACTCTATGATCTTATTATGCTCAAGAAAGTAATACAAATCACTGATTATCATTCGCCCTGCGATGGCCTGGCGAGCTGTCCTGGGTGTACTCTGCCCTCGCCCGGAGTTGGCTGAGATGGGCGCCAGCCTTGCCCGTGACCCTAACTAGGAATAAGCGGTTTAGAAAATGAATGAAATGAATGAATGAATGATTATCATTCTTTTGGCACAAGCTCTGTAATTCATCTGTGTTATGACTAACAACCTGCAGAGGGCTCTGCATGCTCACTGTGTAATATCTATTAATTGACACCATATACACAGCATACTTTCAGTCATCATTTGTTAGCAGCCATGAGAGCATAGCTGGTACTGGTTTCACTTCTATCAGTTTGTACTTTTTTGGTAGCCACACACGCCTATATTTCAGGAACTGCCTGACGCATCACTGTAAAATTTCCTGGGTAGGACCAAAGGCTGAAAATAGTTGATGAAAGTCATTGTAGGTCAAGTTCAAAATCAGCACAATGGCCATAAATTTATAATGGGTAGGTAGTGGCAGATGGCAAAAAGACAGTTTTAATAAAAGAGCATTTCTTTAT
>JAQNCB010000010.1:9386763-9400387 GCA_030068295.1 Euristhmus nudiceps | reverse complement strand
TTTCATTCTTGCTGATACTCTTTTGTCGCACATCACACCTGACACTTTTCTCCAACCGTTCCACCCAGCCTGCACACACATCTTCACCTCCTTTCCGCACTCTCCATTGCTCTGGACTGTTGACCCTAAGTACCGGTACTTAAAATCCTCGAACTTCTTTATCTCTAATGAAAATAACAGAAGAGTGAATGTTTAAAACTCAGTGATATTCAGAAGAAGGGCTACCTTACTATAGAAGAATTCTACCTTACTATAATTTTTCTTTTCTTAGTGACAGTCACTTGATTTGTCCAATCAGCAGTGAGCACGCAGTGTTCAATAAGACATGATTCAAAGTTTTTTCTAGCATTTTCTGATTTGGGTGGCACAGTGGTGTAGTGGTGTAGTGGTTGGCATGTTCATCTCACAGAAAGAAGGTCCTGAGTTTGGGTCCCAGGCTCAGCGAAGGCATTTCTATGTCGAGTCCCTGAACTTTCAGGGAGAACAGGGTTTACTCCAGGTACTCTGGTTTTCCTCCCACAGCTCAAGACATTTACATAAAGCTAATTTTCTGTTCCAGATTTCACTTAGGTGTACATGTGATTGTTGGCCCTCCAATGAATTGTTGAACTGTTCAGGGTGTACCCCACCTTTGTCCAGAATTGGCTGAGACAGGCTCAAGACTCTAGTGGGACTAAGCCGTTTGGCAAATAAATGAATCTATAAGTTACCTGATTTGATGTAATATTTTAGTTTATTAATATGTTTTTGTAGGTGAAGGCTACCATACAATATAATTGCTTTCCACTTTTTAATGTACAGTTTTAGAAATGTATTTACCTACTTATGTTTGCCAGGGGACATGATGCAGGACGGTTGTTCCTGGTTGACAGCATTCCAAAATTGGCTAAGGATCCCAATGCCCCAGTGCTTAGACTTTTCACACAGGTGAAAAAAAATGGATTGTTATTTTCTTACAGTGTGGTTATTTTGGGGATGCAAATGCTAACTTTCTTCTTTCCCACTAGCATGCTGTAAACTACATGAAAGTGGCTTATATGCCTCCTTTCCAAGATATCGGGCCTTATCCTCAGCATATTCAATTTGTGCTGTCCGTGACAAGTGAACACGGCCGAACTACCACAGGAATCTGTTTCAATGTTACAGTGCTGCCAGTAGACAATCAATCCCCAGAGGTACTTTAAAACCCTCACTTCAGTCCCCACAATTTCTTTGATTAGTGTGTATTAAATATGTAAACCGTATGAACAAAAAAAAAAAAAACCATAAACCGTATGTTAGTTGTTTGAAAGGAAATCTTTCCTGAAAGTTGTACTGATTTGTTGTCTGATAATGCTACTCTACATCACGTTTATATGAAGCACATATAAAAAATGTTCAAATGAAATTTAAAGAATCATTTATTTAATTCGTAGGTGCACATGAACCAGTTAATTGTGGATGAGGGTGGAGAATGCTTGGTCAGTGCAGGTCACTTGCAGCTGACTGATGTGGATTCTCTGGAAGACTCCCTATGTGTGGCATTGAAGAGAAAGCCTCAGCATGGGGACATCTATCTAGATGGTGTAGCCATGAATCAAAGCCAGACTTTCACTGTTAGAGATCTGAAAAGCCTAAAAGTTAGGTCAGATATAATGTTTCATTTACCAATTTTGATTAGTAACAGGATCAGTGGGGTTTTTAAACTGAATTATTTTTCTTACACAGATATCATCATGATAGTTCGGAGACAGTGGAGGATAACATTGAATGTATAGCTACAGATGGGGTGAATTCGGTTGACTTTGTTTTACATATTAAGGTAAACTAAATAAAAATAAAAGAAATAATTTTTGTACTTTACAAAGCTTTTCCTAAATGATATCTAACTGAAAGACTAATATTCATGACAGGTAACACTTATCAATGATGAACTGCCTGTGCTGGTGCCAGGCTTGAAGACTGTCCTTGAGTGTCCAGAAGGAGAGGAAGTAGTGATCACCATAGAGTACATCTATGCAACAGATATTGATAGTGATGATAGCAAACTCATCTATCTCATTGCTCGTCAGCCATATCATGGGGTGGTGCTGAAGAATGGTATAGTGGTAGATAGGTTCTTTCAAGAAGACATCAAAGCCAAAATCATTAGCTACAAACACACAGGTACTAAAACTACTGCATTCTCTTAAAAAAATTAACTTGTTTTTTTTACATAATGATTAAAAATATTTAGATGTCTTGTGGATTTGCACGATATTTTTTTAGATTTGCATGATATTTGCTTTATATTTAAATACATTATTTTTTTTAGTTTTGTTTTGAGTAAGAAAGGAGAATAGTCACTCATATAACTTTCCATAGGTCTGGAGGTTGGATTGCTGCCCCGTCATGACACCATTACATTCGTGATCTCTGATGAACAGACAGATCCAGGTCCTGCATGCTGCTTGGACAGGCCTTCCCTGTTTAATGGGCAACCAAAACATTCCCAAGACTCCATGCCAATCTATGACCTTAATATTACTGTTTATCCTGTGGACAACCAGCCACCATCCATTGTTATTGGTATACCCAATTTGATCAATTCTACTTGCAAGGCATATTCAGCTTAAATTTACTGAAAGGGACTTGAGCAAACCTTAAACTGTAAGAATACTGAAGCATATCAACATTACATAAACAATTCCAAAAAATCTGGGACATTCTTTAATTGTGAATAAAATTAAAACTACTTTCAAATTACATGAGCGAATATTTTATTCAAAACAAAACATAGATAACATAACGAATGTTTAAACTGAGACATTTTATAATTTGCACAAAATAATAATATATATGTATGTATATATAATATGCACAGAATGAGCTTGTTTGAGCTCGTTTCAAATTTGATGCCTTCTACAGGTCCCAAAAAAGTTGGCACAGTTGCAACAAATTGTTGAAAAAGTAAGAAAGTTTAAAAAGATTCAGCTGGGTGAACATCCAGCAACTAATTAACTGAGTTGATATCAAGTCTGGAACATTATTAACTATGAAAGGGATGTCTTAGAGAGGCAGAGGGTCTCAGAAATAAAACTGGGCAAAGGTTCGCCAATTTGTGAAAGAGTGCATAAAAAGACTTTATAAACAATGTTCCTCAACATCATACACAGGCTTTGCAAATCTCATCATCTACATTGCATAACATTATCAAAAGGTACAAGGAAACTGGAGATATTTCTGTGCGTATAGGACAAGGCCAAACACCTTTATTAGATGCCCGTGGTCTTCGGACCCTGAAACAACACTGCGTCACTCATCGGCATGATTGTGCCAATCACATTACTAAATGGGCCTGGAATACTTCCAGAAGCCACTGTAGGTAGACACAATCTGCCATAACATATGCAGATGCCAACTCAAGCTCTATCATTCAAAAAGGAAGCCATATTTAAACATGGTCCAGAAGCTCCTTCATGTCCTGTGGGCCAAGACTCATTTGAAATGGACTGTTTCGAAGTGGGAAAGAGTTCTATGGACAGAAGAGTCTAAATTTGATATTCTTATTGGTAATCATTGATGCCTTGTCCTCCGGGCAGAAAAGGAGGGAGACCTACCAGCATATTTTCAGGGTTCAGTTCAAAAAGCCAGCATCTCTGATGATATGGGGGTACATTTGGGCAACTTGCATGTTTTGGAAGGAGCTATGAATGCTGAAAAGTATATAAAGGTTTTAGAGCAGCATCTATTCCCCTCCAGATGATGTCTATTTCAGGGAAGGCCTCGTGTATTTCAGCAGGACAATGAAAAAGCACGTACTGCAGCTATTACAACAGCATGGTTTCATCGGAAAAAAAAGAGTCCGGGTACTGAACTGACTTGCCTGCAGTTCAGAACTAGGGAATATTTGGTGCATCAAAAACAACCACAAACTCTTCAGCAGCTGAAAACCTATATCATGCAAGACTGGGACCAACTTCCAACACCAAAACTCCAGAAACTCATAAACTTGATGCCAAGACATCTTCAAACTATTTTGAAAGGAAGAGGAGATGCTACACCATGGTGAACATACCCCTGTCCCAACTATTTTGGGATCTGAAGCAAGCATCAAATTTGAAATGAGCTTAGTTTGTGTATAAAATTGTAAAATTTCTCATTTTAAACATTTATGTTATTTATATCCTGTTGTGAGTAAAATATTGGTTCATAAGTTTCGAAAGTCTTTTAGTTTTCATTTTCTTCAAATTTAAAGAACATCCCAACTTATGTTCCTTTTAACTTGATTCGTCGAATCAATTTACATTGAACAGTAGAAAGGGATTCGATATACTCCGGACTTGGCATAGAATTGAAAAATAATACTCAGGACTTTATACCATAAAAAGAACACACACTTTGTAAGTGTTCCATCTGAGCATTAATAATAAAAATTTGCTTTCCTTTCTCTCTCCACAGGCGAAGTCCTTCAGGTAGACGAAGGAGGCTCTGCCTCTATCACTGAAACACATATACAAGCATCTGACCAGGACACTCCTCTGGAGGAGCTGCAGATTGTTTTGGTCTCTCCACCTCAGTTTGGCTACATCGAAAACATTCTACCCAGTCCAGGGTTTGAAAAGAGCAACATGGGAATCAGTATTGGTCAGTGCAGTCACCGTCACTACTTTCAAATCGCTGTTAATGAATGCCTACCCAGAATTGCATCTTTGGTTTAAACTTTACACATAAAAATTAAACACATTAACCAACATTGGTGGCTTTTATGTGCTTTGTCTCTCAGCCTCTTTTTCTTTTAGGGATGTACTGAATGGACACATAAACTATGTACAGTCCAGACACCAAAGGACTGAACCCACTGCTGACCAATTTATGCTATACATTTCTGACGGAGACCATGAATCCTTTGCAATACCCTTCTACATCATCATTAAGCCAACAAATGATGAAAGCCCAGATTTCCTAGCCAGGAACATTAGCGTGAGTCTAAAAAAACCTGATAAAATATGCAAATGGTTAAACAATTGTTCTTTTCTGAGCTAATACAATAAAAAGTTCACAGGGAACAAACCTCCCTAATATACAGCATATAGATTATGGAAAAAACACATTTTTCTAAAAAATAAAAAAAAAATACACAGTAATAAAATCGAATTAGTTTTAACTTACTGTAAACTATATAATTACTGTGTAGAATACTTCTGCCATCCCTATCATACGCTTCCAAATACTATTAACATTATGAAGCACAACTCTTAATATATACGCTACATCCTATTACAGAAAAGATTAGCAATCATTTTACTGGGGTAATAGAGATACGTTTTGCAGGTCCGAGAAGGAGACATGAGGGAATTGGATGCCTCCATTATTAATGCAGTGGATTTGGATGTTCCCAGAGATCGATTGACATTTCACATCACCCAGCTGCCCCAGCATGGGGCAATCATGGATGGGTTTCATGGTAATGATGCAGCACATTATAGAAGATCCATCCAGAGTCGTGGTCCAGAGGTTCAAGTTCAAGTCTTCACCATGGAAGATCTCAGAAATGGTACACAACCATGAGTGGATGGATGGATGGATGGATGCGTGGACAGATGGATGAATGATGGATGAATGGGTGGATAGATAGATGAATTAATGATGAATGAATAAGTAAGTCAGGCAATCATTAATCAATCAATCAATCAATCAATACAAAAATACTAAACAGCAAGAAACTCTGGTCATTATTACATTCAGTGCAATGTACAGCAGATTATAAACCTATTAGTGACTCTGTCCTCACAGGTATGACACTAATGTACTTGCATGATGACTCAGAGAGCGAGCAGGACAGCTTTGTCATCCAGCTGTCTGATGGAAAGCACCAACTCCAGAGACACGTATTTGTCAAAGTGGTGGCTGTTAATGATGAGAAGCCATGCATCATTAGGTATCTGACACAAAATAAAAGTACTCTATCTTTTTCCTTGCTATAATTTTAATTTCATTTAGCATTTACCATAAATGTAGTGGTCCCTGCATTAAACTACTCAGAAAAAACTACTGACAGCTTATACTGTGGATTTTAACTTGACAGGATTCTTGATAGCACATTCTATTGATATACTATTTGATACTATATATATATATATATGTATGTATGTATACATACACACATTGTATTGGTATCAGGACACATGACCAGCACACCCACATGTGGCTCTTCCTCAAACTGCTGCACAAAGTTGGAACCTTGCAAAGTATAGTTTGTCTTTGTATGCCGTATGATCTAAGGTCAAAACCTGTTCCAGTCTGACAATGTCCTGAGCAAAAAGGAAACTCTATAAAGACATATCTTGCCAATATTGAAGCGAACGAACTTGAGTGACCTACATAGTGACTAACTTCAATCAACTAAACACCTTTGGGATGATCTGGAATGCGCCCTCTTTGCCCAACATCATTGCTTGACCTCAGTGATGCCAAATGAGCAGAAATTACCACAGCCATGCTCCAAAATTTCGTGGAAAGCCTAGCCTAGCCTAGCCTAACAGTGGAAGTTATTATAACAGCAAATAGGAACTAAATCTGGAAAGAAATGGTTCGCCATCAAGCGCATGTGGATGTGATAATCAGTTACTCCTACTGTCTATTGACTGGAGGAAAAACGACTCTAAATGTGAAAATAAAATGTAAGGAAAGTAAGACATTTTTTTCTATGGAAAAGATTAGTAATTAGGTAGAACACTTCAACACTCAAGTCAAGTACAAATAGCTCAGTTTCACACTATGCTATGGTAACAAGGTAAAATGATGCAAAGTACAATGTAATAAGTGCTGAGTCATTCTGTGAGGCACTTAGCTAACAGTGTTAGCATATCTGCTACAGGAACACTGGGATTGTGGTGGAATCAGGAGACACCAGACTTATTTCCAGCGCTGTCTTAAGTGCTCATGACAATGACACTCCCTCTACTGATGTAATCTATGTGTTTGAGAGTGTTCCTCTTCATGGCTTGCTTCAGATTAAGGTCAGTGCACAAGAAAGACTTTTCCTCAGACTGCATGTTATTTTAACTCGTATGAATTAGTATGGCAGCATTGTGGTCTAGTGGTTAGCATGGACGCCTTACATCAAGAAAGTCCCGGGTTTGATTCCTGGGCTTGAACGTTTCTGTATGGAGATTACCTGTTTTTTTCCTTTACTTGTGAGGGTTTTCCCCGAGTACTCCAGTTTCATCCTACTGTCCAAAGACATGCACATTAGGCTAGTTGGCTTGTCCAAATTGCCCCTATGTATGGATGTGAGTGTAAAAGATTAAGTGTGCCCTGTGATGGTCTGGCAAGCTGTTCAGTGTGTACCCCACCTTCACTCAGTGTCAACTGAGATGGGCTCCAGCCTCCCCACTGGGGCTCTAATAGTGGAATTAGGCTGTTGGGCAAATGAATGAACAGATTAATCAGTGTTAATGTCTCTGCAGTATGATATAAAGAGTAAATGATTACACTGTTTCAGACATTAGTGTGTGGTGTTGTATAATTATATTTTTGTGGAATGCCAATGATTGTATGTCATCATATAATCATACAATTATGTACAATTCTCTGGTGCCTTCTCAGGCAGGCCTCGACTGGAGGACACTGTCAACAGGAATGAACTGTTCCCAGGATGCTGTGGATAGGAACTTGCTGCGCTATGTGCATACAGCTCATCCTGGACCTCACACACAAGACTTTTTCATCTTTCATCTACAGGATGGTGGGAACTGCTCCCCAGCGCAACAATTCCACATCTCTCTCAAGGAGCTAGAGAAAGGTTTTGTCTTATGGTTTAATCTTATCAAGGAACTATGCCAAATCTAATGCGATGCATTTGAATGGTCAATTACAGATATCTGATACGAAACGTGGTGATGTGACATTTTCTATTTTCCAGGAGACATAGCATTGTTCGTAAAGCCGATGAAAGCTAGCCGTGGAGAGCATGTAATTATCACTACAGACCTTTTGCTGGCTGTCGATGGCACTGAAAAGCCAGAAGGGCTACTCTATATGATTACTGGGCCACCAGCACACGGTCATTTGGAGTACATCAAACACACTGGCATTCCCATACAGTCCTTCAGCCAGATGGACATAGTGGCTAATCTGGTGTGCTATGTTCATGACAACAGAGCTACTTCACCTAGAGAGGCAGTTCAGTAAGGACCATGTTTGTTTAGCATTAATAATGTAAAACTGTGTGGCATTTGTATTGTATTTAATCAGTTAATTAAAGAAACATTTATAATAATGGGCAATGTAAATATTAATCTTTTAAAGACAGCAAATTATTGGCAATCTTGTCCTTGAATGCGTCAAATAGATAAAGGTGCAAAGCTTTCAGTTTCTTGTCAGTACCACTATAATCTCCTACATCGCTAACTGATCTCAATCTGCATATTCATTCATTCATTTGCCAAACCGCCTGATCCTAATAGGGTCACGGGGAGGCTGGATCCTATCTGGAGTACACCCTAGATAGCTTGCCAGTCCATTGCAGGGCCGACACACACAAAATCATTCACTCTCACACGCACACCCACACCTAGGGACAATTTGGAACAGACAGTTAGCCTAATGTGCATGTGTTTGGATTCTAGGAGGAAACAAGAGTACCTGGAGGAAACCCAGACATGGGACATAATGCAAACGCCACACAGAAACAGCTGTAAATCTATTTATATACAGTGTGGTGATAAAGTCTAGGCAGCTAATTTATTTTTAGGACAACTTTATTATATATTTTTATTTTATGATATTTACATTATTGAATGAGTGAAAAAGCATTTTGGATTTTTTGAGTAATAATTTTCCAACTCAAAATTAATTGTCACAAAGAAGGTTTTATTTCAGCAAAGAAAGCAGAACATTATACTAAAGAACACTTTTTAGACAAAAAAATATGCAGCTGCTAGCTTTTGGAAACAAAAATAATAAGCAAGTGTGATGGTCAAAATCTCTACCAAAAAATTAATTAAATAAATAAAACCATCCTGTAAGACAATGGTCTTCAACCCTGTTCCTGGAGATCTAACTTTCTTCAGGTTTTATTACCAACCAAAATTTGACCTGTTCAAGAACTTCTTCAAGGCAATAATCAGGTACTCAGGTGTCTCATGATTTTGTTTGGAGAGAAAACCAGCATGAAGGTAGAGTATATCTCCAGGAACGAGGTTGGGGACCACTGCTGTAAGATGCTTACACTAAACTAATTTCCTGAGAAACTTCACACACTGTAGCAAAGTGTCATGACCCCAAATAATGATTTTATTTCATTTGTGCTGTTTACTGTTCTTTATAATATTTATAATATATAAAAATATTATTTTAAGGCATTTTTGCAACATTTCTTTATATGTGTCTAAAATTCATCTAAAGAGTAGTGTTTATATACAGTGCATAGAACATTATAATTACATTTTAATTTGATTATAAATTATACCTCATAAATTCGATTTAATTAGAACATTCGAAAATAAGAGCTTTAAAAAATTACACTGGATCAGTAACATAATCTGGTGTTACACCCTTGGACAGAAAGTTGAAAACTAAGACAAACAAAACTAATTCAAATCAATGAAATTTTATTTGTAGAGTGCTTTTTACAACTGACAGAATATAAACATTTCTCTATAAACCATATACATTCCCAATGAGCATGCCGCAGCAAGAAAAACTCTTTCAGTTGACATGAAACCTCAAGAGGAACCAGACTCAAAAGGAAACCCATCCTCATTTGGGTGAAACCAGATAAAATTACAAACCATGTAGTAAAAACTTCGCATTCAACATGAAGTCTCGTTAGTTATCTTATAACAGTAATCATTATTGTAGTCTTAACTCATTCATTCATTTTTTAAGCCACTTAATTCTATTTACGGTCACCGGGTGGCTGATGGCCATCTCAGCCGACTTTGTGCAAGGGCGTGGTTCACCCTGGACAGTTTACCAGGCCATTTCAGTGCTAACACACATACAACCATTCACATGCACACTCACACCTAGGGGGATTTGTAACAGCCACTTAACCTATTACAATAGGTATATGTTTTTGGACTGTGGGACGAAACCGGTGTACCTGGAGAAAATCCCCTCCAAGCACGGGGAGAGCATGCAAACTCTACACAGAAACATCCGAGACCAGGATTGTAACCCAGGCCTTCTTACTGTGAAGTGAACATGCTAGTAGTCCTAACTAACTCACTAAATAAATAAACAAACAAACAAATAAATAAATGTAAACTAAAAATAATGAGTTATTTTATTTGTGCCTCTCAGATAAAATTTTTAAAGGCACTGCGTGGAACCATGTGTTTCATGCATATAAGCATGTGCAGATCTGGTGGATGCAGATTTGTTGTTTAAATCTTGATTATTGTGTCCAGGTTTGTCATCAGTAATGGAAAATCCACACGTAATGGTACTCTGGAGATTTTGGTGGAGATGACAGACAGAGTTCTGCCGACACTAGAGAAAAAATCTGTGCTGCAGGTTCCTCAGGGTTCTACCATCACTATCACCACTGATAACCTGTACCTGTCTGACCCAGATACCCCACCTCATTCCCTGATCTTCATGCTGGTGCAGCCACCACAGTACGGTCAGCTTGTTGTGAAAGGTTTCCCCTTAGCTTCAGGGGCCAACTTCACCCAGCAGAACCTACAGCACCTGGATGTTGCGTACAGGCACTCAGGTGGAGAGTCTCAGATTGACCGCTTTACATTCACTGCTGCTGATAGCACAGGAAGAGGCTTCCTGGTGGGAGGGAAGGTGCAGACTGAGCCAGTCTTCTTTTCCATACAGGTGTGCAGAATTTACTGTCTCATTTTCCGAACCGCTTAATACTACTATCAGGGTTGTGGTGAGGCTGGAGCCTAACTCAGCCAACTGTAGGCGTAGGCAGGATACATCTACATCACTACTGCTGTGAGGTGGATGTACTGACCACTGTGGCACCGTGACACTCGTGCAGAATTATTGTATTGTTTATCAAAATCAGAATACATTATTGATTCCGGAGGAAATTGTGTTTACTTTTTATTACTACCACTACTATAATTATTATTATTATTATTATTATTATTATTATTATTATCATTAATTATGATGATGATGGTTATGAATACACACACACACACACACACACACACACACACACACACACACACACACACACACATATATATACTCAAGACTCAAGACAGGTTTATTGTCAAATGTGTTATATGCAAAAACATACAGCACAGATGAAATTTCTTCCCAGTCTCCCCGCGTGCAAACATGCAATAATTAAAAACAAGAATAGAAAACAACTAGATAAAGAAAAGTAAGTATAGATATAAAAGTATGTATATACATATACATAACGTATATATGGTTGAACTTTGCTCGTACGGACTAAGAGGGGTGATGGGGTGTCTGGATTAGTGAATATTCCGTTTGTGGGAAGTGTTTGGTTTTTTTTTGGGTGGGGCTATACTCCATACTGAATACTGTACAAGTAAAATCACCTCAAAGTTCTGTAAAAGCACAGTAGTAATGAACATTTAATAATACACCCATATAATAAATGTATATTGTACCTCTACAGTAAATACATGTAATACATATTGTAATACATTATACAGTAATTCATTTAATGTAGTGCTCGCAAACTATCCTTTAAAAAAATAAAATAAAATAAAAAAATAATAAACTCGGGTTGTCTGTAGGACTCGAAATCCGGTCCATCGGGGTACGGTCGAGCAAGGTTCAACTGTATGTATAGAAATATATATATATATGGTTGTTTTCAGTGTACAAAATGTTTTTACAAATATGTGTGTTCAGATTGAAACATTAGACCAGTCTGCTCCAAAAGTGATCTTGCTTGAGACCTTGTGGAAAGTGGAGCTACTAAAAGACGGACGCAATGGAATCTTTATCTCATCCAGAGAATTGAAGGCTCAGGATACAAATGTGGCAGATGGGAACCTCGTCTTCCACATACTCAAAGCCCCTTACTTTGGATACTTGGAGAATGTCACCAATGGTAAGAAGATGATTATAACAGTACTGCAGCTCTGAGCATACACCTATATGACATATGTCACCATCATACCTTCTCTTGTGTCTCCAGGTGCATTTGTACGTCAGAGGTTTACTCAATGGGATCTAAACAGGAGGAATATTCTGTATATAATTAACCCTTCTATAGAGGTTCTAAATGACAGTCTGGAGTTTGCAGTCTCTGACCCACTGGGAAACACTGGACTTTCTCACAAGTAAGTAAACGCACGCTAAAAATGTTTTTTTTTTTTTTTTAACTCACCACAAGCTCCTAATGAAAGCTAGCATTCTAAAAGATGCAGTTTGTAATTGTAGTGCCCTCTGGTGCATATGAGGCGAACTGCAGTCGCAATGAAAACATGAGCGTTGCCCATTTCCCCAACCAGTCTGTCCTCTTTTGTGCATGTACACTGACATCTGAGCTGCTTTGATTTAACAAGTGCTAATTTCCATTTCCAGGCTAAAAGCATTTAAAGAATGCATGGCAATATTTCAAATCAATATATAAATATTTCTGAACAAACAAACAAACAAACAGACAAATTATGATAATAATGATGATTCATTGGTTCCTGAGTGGTGCATTGACAAGGTGCATGACTATTAACCTGGAGATTGCAAGTATGAATCCGATTTAATGCATACATCCGTTTGTGGCCAGGAGTCCATGGGAGCTAATTTGCCGAGATCTCACAGATGGAAGGAACGGCGTACATTCCCTTCCCTGTCACTCACAGCGATCGTCAGTCAATCATGGGCGTCTGTGAGCTCATTTGTATGAAGGACGGATAGCGCTTGCCCTCCGAGTGTGTTAGACTCATCCCAAATATGCGCTGCAATTTGAAAAGAAAGAGGCATTGCATGTCAGGGGAGTGTGCATGCTTTCACCCATCCTTGGTCGGTGGTGGTTGTGTGATAGGGAGGGCAATACCTGATGGGTGGGAATTGGATACAACTAAATTGGGGGAAAATTCATTTCATTCATTTCATTTCAATTCATTCATTCATTCATTTATTTTCAAATCGCTTATTTCTAATTAGGGTCATGTGGAGGCTGTTGCCCATCTCAGGCAACTCTGGGTGAGGGTGGGGTACACCCTGAATAGCTCACCATGCCATTGCAGGGCTAACACGTATAAAAACCATGCACAATTATTGTCACACCAAGGGGCAACTGGAACCACAAATCAGTATGTTTTTGGACTGTGGGAGGAAACCAAAGTACCCGGTGGAACCCAGGCAAGCACGGGGAGAACTTGTTAACTCCACACAGAAACACCCCAAGCCCAAGAATCAAACCTGGGCCTTCTTGCTGTGCGGTGGACGTGCTAACCACTGCACCACCATGCCACCCTGTTGATGATAGTTTTTTTCATAGTTTGGCCAGGGGTGCGACTTATACTCCAGTGCGACTTATATATGAAATTTTTTACACATAATTATGTTCGTTATAACAGGGCTCGAATTTTTTTTTTAACCAGCCTGCTGGATAGTTACCCAACAAAGCTACCACAATAAAACAACTCAGGGCACCAAAATAAAATAAAAAATAATTATGATATTGCAAAACTTGGCAAATGAGTGT
>JAQNCB010000010.1:9259408-9270046 GCA_030068295.1 Euristhmus nudiceps | reverse complement strand
AATTTGGTTTATTTATTTCAATCACATTACAGTGCCACTTATTTGTTGTAGAAATTTGGATTGCAATCTTAATAATTTGCTGTGGATCTAAAAAAATTTAAAAAAAAAATTACATGAAAGATTGAAAGATTTCATGTAATTTTTTTTAGATTTCCACAGCAAATTCGTCTCATCAGTGTTTCACCAATAGGGCTGATTATTTAAATGATTGATTATTCTCTACATAAAAACATATAACAACAAAGCCTGTATTATGTATTATGAAGCAAAGCAATACTTCAAGCATTTGAAAGTTCATGTCTCATCACCATCTGCTACATATACTGATATTCCTCACATAACATTTTCTTCTGTCAGACTTCTCTAAATCCCCCATTAAACAGCAATTGTAAACTGTTTGAACTGACTCTTCTCCTTTTTAGAAATTACAGTGACCCATAATTCCTTTCAAACACAGTTTTAAAAACAACTTTATACAAAATCATTCAGAACCTGTTGCAGTTGCATTAACTTTTGAAATCAAAGTATTAAAAACACCACAATGAATTTACCATCTCCAGGTGTTACTGTATGTGCTTCTATAAGCTGACTGTCCCACAGGCCTTCTGCAATGTATCCCAGGGATAGAAGAGCCAAGACTGGCCTCAGTCATGGATCTAGGTGGCCGAGACTGTCTTAAAGGTGATCCATATGGTACAGGACCAGCAGGGGCTGATGCTGTGCTTTTGGTCGGGGAAAGGAAACAGGGAGATGATTGACTCATTCTCCAACCCTGGCTCTTTGGTGGAGGCTCATATGCAACTTTGGCCTTCCACTCAGCCGGAGGTTCAGGTAGCATTTTGCGATGGGCTGCTGAACGTAGATTAGAGGCAATGGAGTGTTGCATGTCCTGGTGAGCAAAGGCTTCATCCACTAGACCCAGTGGGTGGCGTGACGCTGCCTCCCATGGAGTTGGAGGCTTGCGTCCCTTCTCCAGCAAGAATACCTGTCTCTCTGTTGAGTGAAAGGTGTATGTTGCATGAGATGAAGGTGTAGGTGATGGGGACATAGATGCAGATCTAGAACCAAGGCCCAGTGGTGAAAGTCTAACCGGTGGAGATAATGACGAGCTTCTTCCAAGTGCCTGGAAAAAATATCAAACCATTACAAAAAAAAGTCAAACCATTAAGACATTGTGACTTACACTGTAAAAGTAATTACGAGTTTAAAAAAAGAAAGTACATTACAGTTGATGAACTGTGGTGACCAATTAGCAAGCAATTTCAATGTAGAAAGCTTAGAAAGGATTACCGTATTTTACGGACTATATGTTGCTCCGGAGTATAAGTTGAATCAGCCAAAAAAATGCAGAATTAAAAAAAAAAAACATATATAAGTCGCACTGGAGTATAGGTCGTATTTTGGGGGCAGTGTTATTTAAATGATTTCGTTAACGAACCTTTTTTGTATGACGACGAGACAATGACGCAGTAAAAATGGATCCTTGGCAACTAAAACATGACGTGACAAGATGAGGTGTAATGAAAATGTTGGTGTGTGAGACGCTCACAGTGCATATACAATCTCTGCCTACTCTGCGCGTAACGCCGTGTGGGGAGGCAAACTAAACATGCAGTCTCACCTTTACACACAGGATCATATTGTTCCACTGAAACATTAGACTGTTGGCTCAAACATGTTAAAATAGACTCTTCATTTCAATCTACGGTATATTATTATATACTAAATCTTGCGCGAGGAGTCATTTAACTTTGACCCGCAGCCTCTGTTATTTACCTGTCTCAGATATCGATGGAGAGCAAAAGTCGCTGTGATGTGCTCTCACCACGATTTTCAGTCACGGCCATTCTCTGTTTTTAATACTGTTAATATTTTTAATACTGTGTTTAATACTCCTACTTAAAACGTTCACAATAAATGGGCTGTCTTTCCGGCTCATTGGAAATCTGGGTCTGCCATCTCAACAAGCAATAAATGCTTCCTGTTAAGACTTTTCACAATAAAGGTCTCTTTTGACAAAGCATCTCAGCAAAATTAGACTGAATTCACAACCCAAGAGCGCCCTCTTGTGGTTGTCAGTGAGACAATAATCAACCTATGAAATGTGGTTGCCAGTTATTTAAAAAAAAAAACATTTTTTTTATAATAATGTGTTAAAAATTTCACATATATGTCGCTCTGGGGTATAAGTTGCCCCCCTGGCCAAACTTGTATAAGTGTGACTTATAGTCTGGAAAATACGGTATTTCTTTTGCAGGATTTTCTTTCTTGTGATAAACGAGTGGATGCTCTTAGGCACAGCAGAGTCCAAATACTTATCCCCATTTGTTGTAGCATATGAACCATGATCAAGGCAAAGCAGAAACTGAAAGTGAATGAATCATGAATTACAAAATGAATGAGGTAATGAATGTATGAAATGAAAGAACAATTTAGGAAACAAATCACAATATCTCCTGTTTATTGGATGTTGTGATGTTGTGCTGCGTACCTGTTTAAAGTGGCCTTTTTCTCAGATTTGATTTTCACTGCATATTAAATCTATTAAACTTTGTGATTATTGAAGAGAACTGCATTCAATGTACTGTAGTACATAAACAGAAGGACTCTACTACCCCCTGCTGTTTAAAAGCTGTATTACTCTTCAGTGACTTACCAGCTGCACCATGTATCACTGCTCTGCCAACAGGTGCCCAGTCAGCATTTTAGTTGTGTTACAGGTTATTTTCAGGCATGATTCAATTTGCAATACAAAGACGTACAAATGTAATATAATTCTTTTCATCCATGGAATGAAATTATCCATCTATTATATCAAAAATATTTACAAACAAATTTGAGGTTCTTTATCTTAAAATACATAAAGTACGTATATAAAAATTAGGGTTTTTTTTCTTAAATGATAGTCTTAGATTTTTATTTTTTGTATTAATTATTAATAAGCATGGTCAACTGATTCTAGGAATACAAATCTTATCAAAATGTTGTGACAGGGTCCCCACCAAATTGATGTACAATGAGTGTGACTTCTTTTCCTCCATGTCTCATATTCTTCCAAAAATAGCCAGTGGCCTAGTAATGGGCCTTGAGTCATATTACTTTAATATTTCAGCAACGTGAAGTGCTGCTCAGCTGCATAATGCCATGCAAGTCCATGTTTAAGACATTTATAATAATAACCTATCTAAGCTTATTAGTTGTTGGGTTAAGAATAGAATGGTTATAATTACTTATCTCAGCTTAAAATAGCTAATGCCATAAGTTGGGTCATCATTTTTAAATATTTTAAAAACACTTTTAAAGACAGGTAAAGACTGATTTCTTTTTACTAATGCAAGAAAACTAATCAAAGAACTGAATAAGAATATGACAAACTAAGGTACTAATAAAAAGGAAGGATAAATAAAGAGATGCATGCAATGTGAATCAAAGAAAGATGAAACAGAATGATAGAGTTGATTTAATAGCACTGTGGCAAGTCTTACAGAAAGTGCATTGTGAAGAAAACTCAGAGAAAAACGAAAAGGAAAAGACAACATATGGAAGAATGCAACAAAAAAAAGTTTAGTGTCCTCACGTTTAGAAAAGCTTTGGTAGATTGTTATGTTCTTTTCTACATTTGAAAACAAATTTGTCACAAAAAAGTAAGAAATAGAATGAAAAAGAGTGAAGCAAGAAAAGCATCCAGGTGTTCAGTCGATGATGCAGGAAGAATAAACACTCACTTTTTAGTTAAAATAGTACTTCAGAATGTATCAACAAGATCTAATCAAGCACTGCTCCAACCTATATTTTAAAATATATTATTTGATAGGTTACATTCTATACCACATATATAGATTTCAGCATATCTAAAAGGCCCAAATAAGTTAAAAATAACAAGTTTGTTCTCTATAAGTTGAATAAATGACTGTCCCTGACTGATTACACTGCAACTTCTTTCAGAGACTAACTTTATCATATGTCAATCCATTTATACTCTCTGACAAAATATTCTGTTCTCTTAAGCAACCGACAAACTATAAATATTAATCCATACCTTACAAATAGGTAGAGCTGTCTATCTTATAGATTTCAAGAGCTTTCTGTACTGAGTGACCACTCTGCCTGATGAAACAATCTCCATCCCTACGTATTCCCCTTCATTACATATCCATATCCTTCAATCACCATCAGATAAACATTCTAAGCCACTTACTCACATTACAAAGATTTAATTGAATAAACTATCTAAAAATAAAATGAAGCATTGAATACTTATGTATATAAGTATAACAAGTGTATAGAACTACTCCTTGGGAAATGTATGCCTTAAAATTCCAAGATTGGCAGTCCTACTATCAAGGTTTTAAATGAGCTGTAATCACTTTATATACAGTATAGGTTAACTAGCCAAATTAATTAGACTCATGAATATATATATATATTAAATACACTATTTATCTTTAACTTCAGGTGCACTAGGCTTCCACACCTGTGCATCACTTTTTTTGGCTGAGAACTTCGGTTTTGGAGGAGTAAGTGTGCTAATTCCTGGAGCTGATTCTGCTCTTCCTACTACTGGGAAAGCAGGCTCTACATAAGAAGTTTGAGTTGGTTGGTAGCATGGTGCTTGGGAAGCTGGATATGGGCCAACCTGATATGGGGGAGGTTGCTGGTAGGTACTTGGCGAGTGTAGGTAAGAGTTGGAAGGAGGTGGTTGGTAAGCATGTGGTGGATTATATATTTGCTGATAAGGTACTTGTTGATAAGTATTGGGAGTGGGTTGGTAGCTATTAGGTGTGTGGTGATAAGGGACATCATGCATAGCAGGAGAGGGAACAGGCATAGCATAGGGCTGCTGGGGTGGCTGGGGCTCCTGAGGTATAAAAACATATGGGTCAGGGGCTTGAGGATGAACTTGTGCTTCAGCTGCCTTTTGTGCAGCAAGTTTTTCAGCTTCTTCTTTTTCTGCAGCAAGTTTTTCTGCTGCTGGCCCATAAGTGAAAAGGGAGGAATTCAATTGGTAAGGTTGATGCTTCATGACTTCCAAAGCATTAAGTGGTTTGGCTGCTGGTTTCCCTTTATCTGTGGGTTTATTTTTGTTCTTTAAGGAAGGGTTGGAAGAGGGAGATTGTTTGACAGCACCTAGTGGATATGAGGGTGACTGTAGTGGATTATATGCCAAAGGTGGAGGTGCACGACAATTAGGTGAATATTTCCATGAGGCTGGTAAAGAAGGAGTAGGTGACAAAGATCTTGCCTTGTTAGCCTGCACTGTAGAAGAATCCACCACATATTTTTCCATTCTGGACTGTCTTTTGGCAAAAAGTTCAGCACCTTTCCCTTTCAATGCTGGCATCTCAAAAGCTGAACCCAGTGAAGGTACCTTTGGTCTAGTGGTATTTGGGTTTAGTTGATGTGGAGGAGGTTGAATGGTCTGAGGTGGACTCCAAGGTTTGAATGACTGAGCCAGCTTCTGATTTTCAGTAGAACCCATGGTTATAGCTGGGCCTTGCTGGGGGTGGGGTGTCCATGTACTTAAAACTGTTTGAGGCTGAGACTTTATTGGTGTCTGTTGCTGAGACCATGGAGGTTGGACTTGAGCTGGAGACTGTGGCTGAGTCCAGGGTGAAAGTATTTTGTTCTGCTCTGGTGCCCAGGAATTCATGGTTTGCTGTGGATGTTCTTGAGGCTGTTGTGCCCATATTGGTTGTGGCTGTGACTGAGAAGGAACTGAGGGCCAAGAATTCTGTTGATGCTGCATTTGTACTGGAGGCTGAGAGGATGGTTGAGCCTGATGGGTCCATGGAGGCTGTGTTTGCACTAGACTCTCAGGTTGATTCCATGTATGTACAGGTTGTTGTGGCAGAGTTTGCTGTTGGATTTGAGATGCCCAAGTTGGTTGAGGCTGCGGCTGGCTCTGTGGTTGAATCCAAGGGGACTGGTGATGTTGTTGAGAGGCTGTCCAAGGTGGCATTGGTTGAGATTCCTGCTGCTGTTGAGCCCAGTGTGGCTGTACTTGAGGCTGATTTATATCTTGGGACCACGTACTGACAGATGCCTTTTCTTGATTTTGGGTCCATGAAGGTTGGTGTGGTGACTGAGTTGGAGCTGCTACCCATGTATTAATTTGAGACTGAGGGTGGGGTTGATGTTGGGGTTCACTTTGTGTCACCCAGGAAGGCTGGGGCTGTGACTGTGCTTGAACAGATGTGAGTGGCTGCACATCTGAAATAACTTGAGACTGTGTCACCCAAGGTGACTGCATCTGAGATTGTTGAGTCTGGGCAAGAACTTCTGATGGAACCTCAGATGGACCCCAAGTAGTTACTGGTGGCTGCTGTAGAGACTGAGATGAAGATGGACCCCAAGAGCTAACAGCGGGCTCTCGCTTTGCATTTGACTGTTGCTGGGATTGATTCTCATGCCAAGTATCTATTTGTTGACCTGATTGTATTTGTGTCTCAGATACACCCCATGCATTAACTGCCTCTGGTTGAACCTGTGATTGCAGCTTGGCAGAAGCTTCATGTTGGTCAGAAGCAGGTGCTGTGTAGGGTTCTTCCTCTGGTATGGTCGAGGACTCCATTTCAGGGACAGAATCTCTGGCAGTCGCAGGGATGTTATTTTCAGCATCTTGATGAAACTGCTGTATTGCAATTTCTGGTTGTGGTGACCATGGATGAGTAACTGGCTGGATGTGAGGTTTTGGAGCAACTGGTGGTGGGGTTTTGTTTTTTGCTTTAGCGGACTGCAAAAAGTTGCAGGCCTCTGCTCCCAAACTTAGATAATCCTCCTCTGTACCAGAATCAAAACCTGCCTTCTTGTCATTCCTGTTGAGCAGATTCAGCAGCTCTGGATTTGGGGAAACTTTTTGAGGCTCTTTAAAAGTGAACATAGGTTTAGCTTTGTTCTTTTTCCTTGTATCTTGTAAGATACCTGTTTTGATTGCAGGTACAGAAATTCTTTCATCTCTGGAGGCAATTTGTTCTCCTTGTCCATCTGAATAATATGACTGCTCTTGGTTTGCAGATGGGGAAAATGGGACTGCTGCTCTATTCTGAACTGTGAATGGTTTGGCACTTCTATTAATGAGTGATGACTGCACCACATTTGTTTGCTGACTAGACACACCATTCATACTGTGAAAGTACTGTTGCACTTGTTGCTGTTGTTGGTACTGTTGAGGCTGATATTGCTGTCCCTGTTGGTATTCCTGCTGTTGCTGATGATGCTGTTGCTGCTGATGGCACTGGATCTGTTTCTGGTATTCTTGATATTGATGCTGTTGTTGTTGTTGTTGTTGTTGTTGTTGTTGTTGTTGTTGATAATGCTGTTCTTGGTATTGCTGATATTGATGTGGCTGTTGGTGGTGCACATTTACATCAGTGTAACTCTGGCTGTCACTGGTCTGCATGCAAGGATACTGATTCACCTGTTGGTAATTCTTCTCAGCGTCCTGTATACCCTCAACCGGAATGCCTTTACTTCTCATATCGTCATGTTCAGCTGCTATTTCATCAATGCGTTGCCTGCGCTGTGCAAACATCAGGGCCCCTTTGCCCCTGGTTTCAGGGAGTGTATTCATGTCCTCTTGGTTGTGAATTTTGCGCTCTATCTCGAGCAGTCCAGTATCCAAATCAAAGGTTACAATGTTCTTGTGGCCTGAAGAATTTGTGAAAAAATCTTCATCAAATTCAGTTTCGCTGGTGGCTAGAACAGTGAACTCAACAGCATGTGTTTCTTTGTCGCTGCATTCGTCTTCTTCGTTCTCAAATTCTGATTCATTCTCTCCAGTCCCGTAGCTTACGAGTGTATACTGTTTGGCCCTTTGTCTATGCTTCTTAAACATTAGCAATCCCTTGTTATTAGGGTTGGAGGCAGCAGCAGTCAGAAGGAGGGCAATACGCTTACATTTAGACTTAGCCTCCTTCACCTGCTTCTCAGACAAGCTTTCTCTCCGGCGAAGCCCTTGGAAAAAGAGAAAATTGGATGAAAAACCTGTGAGGATAGTAAAGGCAAACTGTTTCAAATCAATAATTTTTGTAATCCACATTACTGATATACTGAATATTACTGGTATAGAATGAATGAAAGAGAGCAGACAATGATGGGAGTGGTCTCTTCCAGGATGGACCCACAGGTCATGGGGGCTTACTCAATAGTGTGATGAGTATGAAAATGAATTTTAATCATATGTAGTTTCCTTCACAGGGAGAAGACCACTACCCAACTGAACATTTACTGGAATATTTTGGACATCAGTCAGTGCTCTCCACCATCATTAATACTTGCTAAAGAAATATTTTAGAGGATTGGCAGTGAATTCTCCACGGTCTGCGGTTCTACAGATCTGTAAAATCTATGCCAAAGGACTCTGAAAATATTCTGGCAGCTAGTGGTGGTGGAAGAACACAACTAAGACAATTTTAAAATTTTATTTTATGTATTCTCTTTTTTAATTTGTCACTTTTCTCAAACTTGTCATTATGTTGACATTATGTATTTAAAAGTATGAAAGACTATAAATAAATTGTTGAAAGGTGTTAATCACAACTGGTAAATGGTAAATGTGACATTAAAATGTACGCGTTGGCAAACCTGTTCTATAATATATACGTGCATTTCCTATAGTTATTTGCGTTCAAATATTTAAGGTTTAAAAAATGTGGTATCTGTACTATAGACAAGTAGTGGTGGTAAAGTAACACCTTTCAGTTAACAATTTTTTTACGATTTAAAACCAGTTTCAGGGACATTTGGTTATAGTCATACACTCATATATACTAGTACATATGAACTGTCAGCTTCATGGTGGGGACAGCTAGAGATGAGAACGGAACATTTCCCTTTTCAGTGCTGCTAAGATGACCAGTTTTAAGGATCAGGTAACTACACAGTGCTGCATATGTTGGTGTCTGTCAGAGCTCCCCAACAGGCAGCATACCCATGTTTTATTATTATCATCACCGTCACCCTTTAGGTCCCCTCCCCATCTTACCCATGCATGAAGACAGCACAAGTTAGCACAGACATTCACTCCATTTTATTCTGCTTGTTTGCACAAAAAACAATAAAACAATGTAAAACAATGCCAATGAGACTAATGGATCACAGAATACATGAAACAAATATGAAACAATGTTTTAAAAAATTAATTATACATATTTAATGAGATATTTGAAATTACATATAAATTCTATTAACCTTATGCAGAAATAAGGTGATATTAATTTGAAAAAGTCCATATATGAGACTAAAATTGAATATACAAAAATATATTGCTCTAAATTTTCACTGGAACATTATACTATTTTTAAACATTTCTAGTACGAGTACAAATATGTAGCTATAATAAGTCCAACTCCAACTGACTGAAATTTGCTAGCTGAGTTAATGTTATACAACAAAACAAAATAGTTTAACAACCGTTAATATACATCTATGGGGGGAAAAAAATTAAGACCACTTTTAATGGGGATCCCTTTCAAATTGTGCTTTTCATTTTTTCCAAAGCTATGTCAAACCAAACAGGATAATAAATAGCAAAAAATATAAGTGGGTGAATAATAATAAAATACTTACTGGCGTGCCTGGCCCGGTGCTTGTTGGGCTTGTTGAGCTCTTTCTCTGACTCAGAGTCCTCCTCTTCTGATGGAATTCCAAAGGAGACGGAGAAGGAGGTGGGATCTTCATTAGTGTGCCCTCCTTCTCCCTCAGCATAATTCTGATGTTCATCAGCTGTCGCCCCAGTTCCACCGGCCCCCACTCTTTCTGTTCCTGAGTCGTTCCGAGACGGCTGTGTGGGAGCCTCCACATGTCCCAGAAGAGCAGAGGGAGAACTGACAAGCACACCCCGCTGACCTAGAGGCTCTCTCTCCTGCAGTGGTATATAGACAGAGTATCCTGGTGCACTTTTTGTGATGTTCAGTTTTTCAGCGTTTGGTTGATGGCACAAATCTCCTTTAACTCCACGAGCACTTCCTAATGAAGTACAGCCTGTGTCTTCGAGGCTGGCCTTAGAGAGTGACAAGCGCAATTCCACTACTGCTCCTGGAGTAATTTCTAACCTGGGGCCTCTATCACTAGACTTATAGGTGTCTGGTCCAGCCTTGTCCTTGGGAGCTGGAATACAAAATTGGGTTCGGACCATGGTGTTCCCTGCAGGGCACTTTGTATCACTATTTGTATCTCCATAATGTAGCTCATCCTCATTTGCAGATTTAGAAGGTTCCTTCAATTCCCTCCAGGCAGCTTGGAGTGCGTGGTTAACTGACTGCGACCACAGTTGAGGGGATGATCTGCATTTGTAATAAAGAAACAATGGTTAAAGCAAGAGAGGTCAAGCTGCTATATGTGTATACATTTATTATATTAGATTGTCTGTATATATGTAATTCCACAGCAATATTATTCATTCATTTCCAAACTTATTCCTTATTAGGGTCTTATTCCTTAATAGGGTCGCGGGGAGGCTGGAGCCCATCTCAGCCGACTCTGGGCGAGGGCAGAGTACACCCTCGACAGGACATTGCAGGGCAGAAACACACTGACAGCTTTGCAGCCTACTCTTAACGACCATCAGCAATGGTTCTTTTACATGCCTCCCACCATTGACAGTGAGAGACATGGCCTGCATTTGGTAACCCAGTTAGC
>JAQNCB010000010.1:9200030-9217120 GCA_030068295.1 Euristhmus nudiceps | reverse complement strand
CACTTCCACATCATTGCATTCAGTTTTTATTCACAATTTGTATAGTGTCCCAACTTTTTTGGAATCCAGTTTGTATAGTTCACATGAAAAGTAATGACTCATTAGAATCGATCATGCACTCGTCGACTATGGATAAATACACATCATTTCCTGCGTAGCATAACAGTACTTCCTGCATTACTCACATGAAAGCTAATAAAATTATAAACAATAAATCCCACCCAGATTTTCAAATTAATTTAAAAATCTTAACAATATGTGAAAAATTGAACGCTGAAATGCTTCACCTCTCCCATATATAAAAACTCACACGCAAACATTGTGAAGTCTAGTGCAGTTGATCTAATCTCATGTAAAATTACTCGGTGGATATTTAAGTGATGTAGGCTTCCCGCATAGCATCATTCACATTTACTTGTTTTACCTTGTGCAAGCTTCCCATTATTACTTTTCTTTTTCCAAAAACCAAAAGGAGTCCTGTGCTACATCTCTAGCTGCAAAATCATGCACATTGGGTAAAATCTATATTAAACCATCATGCATTCACTATTGCACTATATGCCTTTAAGAGTGACAAAAAATAATTATACTAATAAAAATTATTAATTAAAAGCAATCACTATATGAGAAGTGTATGCTGGAATGACATCTTAATGTCTCTTAAAATGTTATTATTATTATTATTACTACTACTACTACTACTACTACTACTACTATTATTATTAATATTTAATGTTCTGTTTCAGTTTTGTTGTGCTATCATAACCATGATTACTGTGGTATGTTATATGGATGCTATGCTTTGTATATTTATGTATCCTTACTGTTAAGGTCCACTGACACCTGCACGATATTGTATCAAGACTTACCACGACTCGAGTCTTGACGACCCAGTCAGGACTATTTCGCGTATGCGCATTTGCACAACGAGATTGTGCACTTGCTGGAGGGCGGTGTCGTGTAAATACACTCGCACACACTAGTGCCGGAAAGGAGTTGCAGCTACTTGTTTGCACTATGCTAGCATTTAATCCACAGTAACAGGATGATATTACAGCAAGATAATCCATTCCATAACTTCCATTTACCAGGAACCGCTCAGTAAAGCCAAAAAAGTGTCCAGGATTTGGCTAATGACAGGTAGGCGATTTGTCTTAACTGACAGACAACAAACAGTACAGTCCGTTTAAGAAAAACACAAACACAGGAATTAAACTAACAAAAAGAATAAAAACGAATAAAACTAGTGTACACATGAGTTTATATGTTAAATACTACAAAAATGTAATAAAAAAATGTTGAGATCAGACAGAGCAGCTCTCATGAGCACGTTGTAGACTAAACCTACACTCTCCCCACATGTTGTGTTAGGCCAGCTACGGTGTACATCAAGGGACATAAATCGCATTTGCGTCACTGCATGAAGTACAAGACGCGTTCCCGCCTCCCCCGGACCGTCAAGATGCATTCAGGGCTAGTTAAACACCAGTTCAAGACCCGGTCAGGACATTTTGTCGGGAACAGAATTTTGAACATTTCAAAATTCTCATCACAACATGGCAGGACTGGTTCAAAACGGTTCAAAACCAGTTCGAGACTTGCCAAGACTCGAGTCGTGGTAAGTCTTGATACAAAATTGTGCAAGTGTGAGAGGGCCTTTACTCCTACTGTTACTGTAGCAATTGTAGTTTATCCTTCAGCAGGCTGAAAATGAGTGCGTGTGTGCCTCTCTTGCTTTTTTTCAGTGTGCTTTGTTGTACACTTCTGTGAGTGGTCAAAGGCGACTGCGTATTCACAACCTCAGTCTGAACTGCAGCTCTCAGCTGTCTGAGCTGTATAAGAACTGTGAGACTGATGCACTCATCAACTTCTTTGCCAAGTCAGGTAAAACATGAGATCTGATTTGAGTCGAAATTGTGTCAGGTGCCAAACTCGTAGATTACAGTCCGAGACTGCACTACGACTAAGTGGGATTGGTTCATGAAATTTATTTTGTTGTTTAATGAGTTCTGCATGTTATCAAAAAGCAACCCTTAATTTTACATTAGGGTGAAATAACATTTGTATACTGCATGTCCAGTGCTTGTGTCTTCATGCTATAAGTGTTTGGTTTTGGTTGTCCAGCATACCACGCTATACTAAGCCAGCCAGTGCGAACGGTGAGGGAGATCCTGGTGAGGCAGACAGCCCATATGCTGGCCTGCTACAGGAAGAACTGTGCTACACCTTCTGCTGCAAGTCAGGTATGAAAGGTTACACAAGAAACCAGAGAGTAAAGATGCTTTATTACTGTCTCATCAGCAGTGATGGAGATCAGTCTTCAATATTCCGATTTAGAAGTGACTCGTTGGCTCAGTGATTAGCACTGTCGTATTACAGCTAGAAGGTTTTGGGTTTGGACGTCTCGGTCGCCTGTGTAGTTTTCCTCTGGGTGTTCCTGTTTCCTCGCACGGTGAAAAGACACGTACGTTAGGTCAATTGGCAACAATGCTAATACCCATGGTAGTGAATGTGTGGGGTTTTTTTTTTCTTTAGGTTGTTGGTTCTGTGATGGTTTGGCATGATACCTTTTGCCAAAGTCAGCTGGGATTGGCTCCAGCTTTCCCTGTGTTAGCTTTCCTAATGGGTAAGCAGTACGGAAATTAAATCGAT
This sequence comes from Euristhmus nudiceps, assembly GCA_030068295.1. Taxonomy (NCBI): domain Eukaryota; kingdom Metazoa; phylum Chordata; class Actinopteri; order Siluriformes; family Plotosidae; genus Euristhmus; species Euristhmus nudiceps. The sequence continues at coordinate 9,214,468 of JAQNCB010000010.1, read as the reverse complement.
GGAGTGATCTTACTTTAGCTCTGCAAATACCATGTTGTGCCTCATGTTGTTTATATAATGTGCTTGTGGTTGCTGTGATGTACAAATTAAGGCAAGTTAGAAAATTAATGCCATCATAGTATTTATGAGCATAAACTTTTGTCATTGTTGTCATCTGATTAGTTTATGTTTGACCTTTTGTGCAAGCTGACCTGTTATTTTCACTATGTCACTGTCATGTGCAGCTGATCCTGCCTGATGCTATGAAAGTGCTCCCAGTGTACATGAACAGCCTGATGAAGACACCAGTTCTGGTGGGCAGCACTGAACTCTCTACAGATGACAGGGCTTTCCATAGACTTCGTGTCATGTCCATGGGAGTGGAGGAGAGTCAGGTCATGCTATACCCACAGCTCATTCCACTGGTGAGGACACAAAGACAGAGAGCAGTAACAGAAAATCAAAGACCAAATATTCACCATTTATTTGTTCCTACATGAGATGGAAAATAATTCAAATGAAAAGAATGTGATCTTATCCACAGTAAAGTTCAAAATCTATATGAATAATTTCACACCTGTTATCCATTTGCTGTACAAAGCAGGGTCACCATGGTAGCGTAGTGATTAGTATGTCCACCTCACAGCAGGAAGGTTCAGGGTTCGAGTTCTGTGCTCAGCTCAGCCGTTTATGTGTGGAGTTTGCATGTTCTCCCTGTGCTTGCCTGGGTTTCCTCCAAGTGCTCCGCTTTTCTCCCGCAGTGCAAATACGTGCACAGATTGGCTGTATTAAATTGCCCCTAGATGCAAGTGAATGTGAATGGTTGTGTGTGTTGGTGATGGTCTAGCAAGCTGTTCAGGGTGTCCCATGCCATCACCTAGTACCAGCTGAGGACAGTGACCCCAATAGGATCTAGCAGCTTGGCAAATGAGTGAGAGTACAAACCAGAACAGCATGCATCATTTGTTTGCCGGTTGGTCTGTGATATGCTTTGTGCACACAAGTAAATGAACACCCTGTCCCCACCCAAACAAAACACCATTTTCTGAAGAATATCTAAGGCTAAAAACATTACTCAGAATTCTGTTATTTATTAATCCTAAATATGGCAGTAGGGAGAAAAAGATAAATCAGCCTTTTTTTCCATTTCTGTTTTTATAAACAATAAATTAAAAATTGCATAAATCACCCAGGAACAGAGAACACCTAAGTGGGACTAAATCAATCCTTTTTTGTTTTTGTTTGTTTTGTTCTTTGTTGGCTCAGTTTACATTTCATGGGCCAAATGTCACATTAAAAAAACAAGTATGACCCACAACTAAAAATATACTTATTTTCTGTAGTTGGCTCAAATCAGTCAAATGTGTTCCTCACTGCGGTCCAGTGCCACTTGCTAGGCATTCTCAGATTGGTCATTTTGGTAATTTCTGTGTTTTGACCTGCATTAAAATTAGGGAGACAATTGATATGGAAATCATTCTGAGAGCTGAACGTAATATTGTAGTTTATTTCAACCTTATCAGACCTTTTAAGACATAATGCAGCAGAGTAATGCAAAAAGGGTAAGGCTAGCATAAAACCCCTAACTTTATTCGCTTGCATCAAAATTACAGGCCAAAAAACACACTAGGTCAGTTTATCTTTTCAATAAAATCGTAGTACAAAGTTTTTATTGATCCAAAATACTCTGTGTATCTTTGGCCATTAATTCCTGCTTTGTCTCTGTTAGCACTCTATGAATGTGGCGAGTGATACGATTCCAACAGCAGTGCGCTGCTCTGAAGAGCGTCTGAGTGACACCGGAGTATTTTTGCTGGAGAATGGCCAGTCCGTGTTCCTGTGGCTGGGCCAGGCCTGCCCTCCTGACCTTATCCAGAACCTCTTCAATGTGCCCTCCATGGCACACCTCAGCCCAGACACGGTCAGAGTCCATCATCACACACAAAATCCCACGAAATCAGTGTTTACCATTATCCATTACATTATCATTGCATTATTACATTACCTTTATCCAATACTCTTCACAACAGTGAAGTTGGAGTTGTGTTGGGTTAAAATGATTCAGGTCACAAAAGTCTAGGGTTACGGCTTACACTAACCCCTGGTCACAACCCTAGGCAGTTGAAAGCAGAATTAATACTTGAAATGAATTGGCTGTTATTGTAATATATTGTTTATTGTTTTTTTTTTTTTTTTTTTTTTTAAATATATACAATTTTCTCAGCATTGAACATCTAAGTGAATAATTTCTGTAAGGCTGACCTGGAGGTCACTGACTAATATTTATATTAATATATCTGCAGATTACATTGCCAGAACTAGATAATGCTCACTCTAGGAAGCTTCACGCCATCATTTCTGCCATCTCTCAGCAACGATGCAAATCCATGAAGGTACCACTCGCCCAGTGTCTTTAGAAATTTGTTCATATATTTACAGTTTTTCAAGCCTAAATGCTCAATGACATTGTGTTCTGTAACACATTCTGCAGATTATCTGTTAATAGAGCTAAGAAAGCTTAACCATTATGAAACCATCATCTAATTTAAGTCATTAAAATATCATGATGCTGCATATTTTATTCGGGCACTGTTTGGAATACTCCCAGGTCTTTGCTGCAGGGTTTTTTTTTTTTTTGGTAGGTGCTGATTGTGAAGCAGAAAGACAGATCAGAGCTGCTGTTCCGCCCATTGCTGGTGGAGGATAAAGGCCTGTATGGAGGAACTTCGTACTTGGAATTCTTGTGCTCGGTTCACCGTGAAATCAGGCAGCTTCTGTCCTAACACACTCATACACAAAGATGTATACAATGACCAGCCCCTTTACTAGGAACATCTGAACACTTGGTCAATAATGGATTTATCCAATCAGTCACTGAAACAGAAAGATACGGCTGCATTGGGCACAGACTCACCAAAACTGGACATTTGAAGGCAGAATTGGTATCAGTAACAAATCTTTAACCCAGCTTGCATTGTGTTAAACATTCTGGCTGCTGGTGGTGGAGTAGTAATATAGGGAATATTTTATTGACCTTGAATACAATAACCTATCTGCTACTATTGGTGACCAGGTGTACACCTTTATAGCCACAATATACCTTCTGATATTTTTGTCTTATAAAGGCTACTTCCAGCTTGATAATGGGCTGCGCCACAAATCCTGAGTCATTTAGTTCCATCAATATGTCAGAAGTACGAGGTATGTCAATGGCTTTTCCCATCATTAGATCTGAATCGCACAGAGCATCTTCAGAATAAAGGGGAGATTCACAGCATGAATGTGCAGCTGAAAAATCAACATAATTGTTATGCAATCATGTCAACAAGGACCAGAATCTCAAAGGAATGTTTCCAACAACAGGTGGAATCTGTGCCAAGATGAGTGCGAAGGTTGGGGTCAAGTAAACAGAGTATGGTGTTCCTAGTAACGTGGTTGGTGAGTGTATAGAGAAAACGTGTGCAAGGCAGCACACAGCATGAACTTTGTGATTTCCAGAGCTGCCTTTGAATAACTGTACAACTCCATCAGGACTTCACAAGTGTTCTTATCGTGTTAGTTTCTCTCAGTTCTGGTTTGGGATTAAGCTTGGCTTGCTTATATATAATGCTATGTCTTCAAATATATGCAGTTTTTGTTTCGATAACCGAGAAAAGGGAAATGATTTTAAATCTCCCCATTGTTTGCCAAACTCAAAGTTCTGTCTTTGAACTAAATGTTCAGAAAATAAGCAGGATGACAGAAAATGCTGTCTATTAAATTAATAGACTAAATCAGTGGGTACCATTAGAAGTAACACGAGCATTAGAATGGACTCTATAACCAAAATTAATTGAGGGTGAGGGAGATGCACTTTCAATTCAGTGGCATTTTTGATGTGTTCATTTTAGTACCATTCAATGCTGTAAACTTGTATACAGCCAAGCATTAGTGTTTAACAGTTTACTGTATAATCCAACAAGCAAATGTCATACGGCATGAGGCATGTTTTGTAGATGTGCTTTTGTTTTTTTCATGCTCACTGAACATGGTTATGGCAAAGTATTTAGAACATTTCAAAAGAAAACTCCTTGGTTTTTTTACTGGTACATCACCAAAAGCTACATTATTTTATTACTTCTGTGATATATTTGAAACATTGTGGGTTATGTAAACAGACCTCAGGTAATACATATTATTTACAGAGTGAAAATGGATGAACGTTTTACATTTCTGACCATCAGGCCCCTTTGCTGAGATAAGAATGCTGTCAAACATTCCAGTTTATAAAAATCCCATATAAAACCTTTTAATTAAAAATGATCATTGAACTCAGGAACCATTTTTTCAGTGGATATTTCTAATTTGCGCGAATGCTGAAAAGAACTTAATTTTAATTGTTCTACGAAACACATGCTGAAGCAAACTCATCAATTCCATGGTTTTTCCTTTGGCACAAAAGATCAACAGATAAAACACAACCAGTCACATACATTCAGAGCTGTTTATTGAATTAATGTCACCTGCTGCTCTATGTCCTCTAATAACATAGGGATGCGTGATATTTACATAGAGCACTACATCTTACTGACCATCGCTAACATGATGAAGCAGTCACATAACATTCAGCTGCAAGTCCTTCCCCCAGAATTCCTACTTCATTTTCAATGTTTAACATATTGATGTAAAACACGGCAGCATCTGACATGTTTCCAAAGACAATTGGAGTTACTTTGTGAGTTTGTGAACACATTACAGAGAATGTGGGGGGAAAAAAAATCCCAAAACTAATCATGACATGGCTTGTTGCAAAAATAGTTCAAATGGATAAGTAAGAAATTAGGTACAGAAGTTTAAATGATAGTATAATAAAATAACATTGGCTACCTTAACTGGTACTACACAGAACACGCCTCATAAATGTGTGTATGACAAGGGAAGGACAACTGAGCAGAACATGCCGGCTTTTTGTGAAATTGAATATTTTGATAAAATGGCAATATACTAAAAACCTCCAACAATTAAAATTTACATTCCGCAAGTAAATCACTGATGAACTCACTTGTCATCTAATGAGAGAAGATATATTAGATACAAATCCAGCCTGAAATAAAATGCTTTGAGAAGGATAAGAATTGGGAAAAAAATGTGGGTGCCGTCTTGCGTATTGACAGTTCGAGATGGCCAGGGTTATCTGAAGTGTTCCAACTAACACTCACAGCAAATATCATGCTTGTATCAAAAAATTTACGATTTCATAGATTTTCAGCACGCAGCAGCTCCACTATAAACCGGTTTGCCAAATTGATGCCTGATTTTGGTCCTGCATGTACACCAAATTTCCACTAGGTGGCACAATATTACTGTAAATACACCACCACACATTGTGGACATTTTTATGTAACATTGAAAAATAATTGTATTGATTTTTTTTTTTTTTTAAATCTTGACAGGGCAACAAGTGATATATATAATAGAGGCTTATATTTAATAAACTGTCATTTCATACTGGAAGATAAAGGGGGAAAAAATCATTTTTTAAAGCAATATTACAATGTAGAACTTCAAAGTAGATATTTTTTCTCTACATTTCATATTCACAGTACTAGCAAAAAGAGCTGGAGACTATTTCTACCATAAATGGCAGTCCCACCCCCAATCAGTTTGAAGAACCCAGTGCATGCCATGAAGCGTACTGCTGGTGGTAACTGCATTACATGGCAGTTGCAAGTCTTGCTTTTGTACAAGTGCTCTCACATGCCTCTGGGAGACAGAAAACATACATCTGCTACCCAGCACGCTAGCTGTTCTGTCTGTGTTGTAGCCAGTCACAGTTCTATCTATACCTTTGATTCAGTCAGCGGATGCTAATCAGTTCTAATGGTGGAAAACAGGAAAGAAAAAAACTGCTTTGGAATGGCATGAAGGAGGGGGGGGATATAAAAGAATACTCTTTGTAGTTTGTGACAAAATGTAATGAAAAAGCAGCAACGTTCATCATTTTTGTGCCAGAGCTGGCGAGAAATAGAACAAAAACTTCAAGTGTAAGTCCAAATTAAAGACACATTTGCACAAATTAGTGACCTCCTCTGACTTTGGATGTGAAGTTCTTAGTGTGTGCGTGCACACACACACACACAGTCCTAAGAATCATGAATTAAATCAACTACTGTATGCCACAAATAGTGCTCCATACTTAGTATTACTTACTAAGATTCATGGTACCAAGCTGTAATATCACTATTTTAAGCAGAGTATTGTATTATATAAATCTAAAAAATAATGACAGTGTCTTATTTCTTATATTTTTTAGTAGAATATGGTTTGGAAATATCTGAACAAATTTGTAAAACTGTAATCATTAATATACACTTAAAAAAAGTCTTCAAAAAGTCTTCAGCACATTTTCCATATCTCTCAAAGTCTTTTGGACTGTCGAGTATATTCTTGACTTAATAACTTTCTGGAAACTTTCTTCAAAGTACTAAAGTGCCAAACTGAAGTAAGGAACCAGCATATCTCTCATGTTCCTTATTTACAGATTCAATCAACATTACAAATTAAATCAAAGTCAATCAAAGCCTAAATCTGATTTCACATGCACTGTGTATAAATATGCTCTCCACAGTACATACGTAGTTAAAAACCAAGGCTGAACCTCCCAGTCTTTCTTACACGATTACAGGTTTAAATAAATGTTACTTCTGTAAGAGGTAATTAAACAATATTTTCCTTTTTTATTATTATTATTAACAACACTTCATGGACCATGGCTAGGAGATTAAAGTAATCCATTTCAATCCGATCTACTAAGTGCAGTTCAGTATACTCCATGAACAAAGAGCTTTCAGGTGACCTGTAAACAGGACCTGCAATAAAACGAATGTAATGAACCATTAGGTTGACTTTTATAAAAAAAAAAAAGGTGTTTTCCTTCCATTCAAATCCGTTTATCGTAATGAGGAGCTCGGTACATGTGGAGCAGAGAGGTGCTTGCATGGACCGAATAGCCACCAGAGGCATGTTGTTAACTCAGCTATTAAATGACGTTTTCAAAAAGCTGCATTGATTTCATGATGTTTTCATCCTGCAGAGAAAATAGAAGCACAACCAAGTAATTTCTACATTAATCATTAAAATGTCTGGTATCAATAAACATATTATTTTCTTTTTATTTGTCAAGAACATTGAGAAATTATATTAACTGTTTCTATCATTAAGGAGCTTACTATGTTGAACAAATAAAGCAGTCTTACATTTTGGCAGCAGTCTATAAACTCATCGATGGTCACAACACCATCCTTATTTTTGTCCATTTTCTGTTACAAAGACGCAGAAAACCAAACTACAGTTTTTAATTGTGTTCCACATCCAAGACCAAAAAAATAAAGAGCTATAGAATGGAACTGGAACTTATTTAATCAAACAAACAAACACACACACACACACACACACACACACACACACAGTTGTGGTAAAATCCCTTCTCACCTGGAAAAATATCTCAACATGTTGCCTTGGAGTTTCCTCTTTCAGAATGGGGTACGTCCATTTGCCCATCATGTCATAAATGGCTTTCATTATGTCTAACATTTCCTGTGAAACCACAAAAAAAAGTTACATTTACATTCTTTTTCTCATGTTACAGCGTCCTTGTATAGAACTTGTAATACCTCTTTTGTTATATATCCATCTTTGTTAATATCATACAGGTTAAATGCCCAGTTGAGTTTCTCCTGAACTGTGCCTCGAAGCAGAATAGATAGCCCCATTACGAAATCCTGCAACCAGATCAAACACAAATGCCCTGATTCATCCACGTCTAAAGTCTGTTCAGCAGAATTACACCACAGCGTTGTAGAATCTGACTAGAAGTTGCTTGGCCAATTTTCAGTAAGGACACAGATCTGACAGTACTTCGTGTATACGATTACACTGAGGAACGGCAAACATCATTTCTGCGGTAATTTACACAGGGACATGTTTCAGATTTTTCATATAAACAAGTATTTGCTGACATTGTTTAGCTTTCTGTGACGAGATGTTTATTTGGTAGTTTTGAAAGGGGACTTCAATATCAGTGCAGTGGAACAGTCGAGGGCAGAGCTGTGACTATGTTTTCCGTGACAGCGAAGGCTTCAGGCAGTTCCTTTCCCCCCGCACTGACTATAATAAAAAGAAAAAGAGAGGTCACTAAAGGATTTACTGCTTATGCCTCCTATATAGTGAAATAATCTTCACATCACGCTATCACTGATTATATTTCAATAATGACAAAGCATGTAGTGCTTTCATTTACACATCATGAAGAACTACAAACAAAGCATTTCATAATTATTCATTCATTTTCTAAGGCACTTAATCCTATTTATGGTCGTGGGGAGGCTGCCGCTCATCTCAGCTGACTCCAGGCGAAGGTGGGGTACACCCTGAGCAGCTCACCAGACCATTGCAGGGCCAACACACTCACACGCATCTAGGGGTGATTTGGAACAGACAGCCTGCTGTGCATGTTTTTGGACTGTGGGAGGAAACCAGAGTACCCAGAACATGTAAACTCCACACCGAAATGCCTGAGCCTGGGAATCGAACCCAGGACCTTCTTGCTGTGAGGTGGACGTGCCGCCCATTTCATATTTATTTTTGCTACATACATATTATACATATTAATCTCTGATGATAAATAATTAAGAGGCCTGAGGATATTAATTGAAACGCAAGGTCATAAAGCTGATTCTTATTATTAATAAAGTTTATTAGCAGTGGTGGCTCAGTGGTTAAGGCTTTTTACTGAACTGAAGGATGTGTGGTTCAATCCCCACTATCACCAGTTTGTCACTGCTGCCCCTCAGTGCTGCTAACTGGGTTTTCAAAGGCCAGCCATGTCTGAGGTGAGCAGCATGTAAAAGAATCATTGCTGACTTTTGTATAGAGTAGGCCATTGGGTTGCCATCAGCCTGTTTCTGCCACCTGATGGCCTAGCATGTACTCTGCCCTCTCCCAGAGTCAGCTGAGATAGGCGCCAGCCTCCCTGCGACTAATTAGGATTAAGCAGCTCAGAAAATGAATGAATAGTTCCCCAGTGGGGCATGAACAAGGTGCACGACTACCAACTTGGAGATCGCAAGTTCGAATCCAAGTTGATGCCATAGCCATTCGTGACCGGGAGTCCATGGGAGCTAATTGGCCGAAATCTCCCGGGTGGGAGGATGGCATACGCTCACTTCCTGACAGCTGTCACTCTCAGCAATCACCAGCCAATCATCGGTGTCTGCGAGTTGATTCGTACAAGGAGGCAAATAGGGCTTTCCCTCCGAGTGTGTCAGGTCACCTCAAAGTATGCATACGTAGGAGTTTGAAAAGAAATGGGTGGTAACATCGCAAGCCACGGAGGGGGCATGTGCATGCTCTCTCCTCTGGTGGTGGTTGTCATGTGATAGGGAGTTCATGTGAACTCAGGTGGTCATGTGAAAATGAATGAATGAATTCCTGACCCGAAGGTTAGTGGTTCAAGCCACTGCCAGGACCTTGAGCAAGGCCTTTATCCCTCAATTGCTCAGTTATATAAAAATAAAGACTGTAAGTCACTCTGGATGAGGGTGTCTGCCAAATGCCATAAATGTAAATGCTATTCTCAATAAATTTTCATTTATTTACAGTCATTCATGGTGGCTGATTTTAGTCTAACTAATAAATCTACTATAATGATAAAAGGTTTCCAGCTTTTTAATAAATTACTTGCAACCCATATCTATTAGACATAAAGGGCACACAGCAGATGTATGCATCCAGCACCAGGTCATGTATGTAAGTGCACTCAATACATTTTATTACAAGGCATGGACATAAATCTAACAGTCTAACAGTCGCAAGACCAGTATTAGAACATCATGTGATAAATGTGTGGAGGCTCTGAAGCTTCATAACATTGCCGTCTTGAAACACATGTGGCAGCATTTCTTACCTCAAAACTTACTGCGCCGTTGTGATCGGTGTCAAATGCATTGAACAGAAAATGTGCGTACGTGGATGCATCTGAAACAGAAAGCCAAACACTGTGATTTCAGTTTTAAAGGCAGTCTCCGTCATTTTTATTTCCCTTTCTAACAATAACATGGTATTCTTTACCATAAATTAGGTTTTCTGTTTTTTAATTAAGTTCAATATTTGCAGCTTTGCTTACACAAATCACACTAAGCACTTCTGTGTTTATCCCTCACATACATTATTAATTCACACTAATACAGAATTGAAATGATCTGAAATAAAGATTGGCTTTGAGGAATAAGCTGCACTGAATATAAATTAATGTCAGTTCCCTTTATAGGATTATGAAGTATTTTATGCATGTCATAATCCAAGACCTTTTTATTCGATAACATATCCACTAAAGAAACTGTACATTTATAATTAATTAAGCTCGTTTCTTAGGAAAGACATTATACCAATTACTGCAAGAAACTATTGCAATATATAAAAATATAATGTCCACACATATACCAACCTCCTTGTGGAAAGAACTGTGAGTAAATGTCTTTAAATGTATCTTCATTGACCACACCACTGGGACATTCCTAAAACAAGAAAATTATTATTTTATCATGTACTATATCCTTAAGCATTATGGGGTTTTTTTGTTGTTGGTTTTCTTTTCTTTTATTTTTTTAGTTAGGCATAACTACTGTAAAAAGAAATAGATTTAAATAAATAAATTACAACAGGGCTGATAGTGGGATTGTTATTCCCTAACCCCCTGTTTTTAGAGCTAAAATGTATTTCACTTAGGAAAAAATGAAGTAATAAGCAAAAAGCAATTTTACATGCTATAAACTTCATGTATGCAGTAATGGTATCTCATTCCAAATGGCTTTTCTCTCAAAGAATGAAGAAGCTATTCATGTTGAGAGGCTTTATTCATCATTCTCTTTGTTGTGGGAGTTGATTATTCTTCACTGTATCAGTGCAGCTGATTCAGCGACTAAAATGAATAGAAAAGCTCATTCCTGATTTATAGCAAGAGCTCTTGAATGGAACTGAACCAAGTGCTTAAAAGATAAGGCAGTATCACTATGGTGTCATTAATAAAATGCCGGGGAAAACCCAAGCAAGCTGAGATTTAGGAGAAGTTCATCTACACTTGACGTTCAATGGCCAGTTAAGGTTATATTCTTCATACTTATTTCTAAATTTAAATTACACAATGTGGAAGAACAACATTCATTACATCATGTACAGTTTTATTATCAGTATTTTACTAAATAAAGGAACTGTAGTACAAAGCAGAAGCACTGCGGTTAGGGAAGTGTAACAGCTTTGTTTCGTGTAAACAGGGAGTCAAAGATCCTGCAATAAAGTCCAAGAGATGCCTACCTCAGATATAGATTTTCACGATTCTTCACAACTGTTTTCAGAATTTTGGAAAAATTTTCAGTAACACTCCTTCCACACATGAATTAACAACAAATGTATTGTAAGTAATATTATTGACATATTTATTTTGCATCATAGTTAAAATCTAGAAGTAGGATGGCAATACCATCATACCATCACTGACAGAGAGAGCGCGCAAGACAGCCAGAGAGAGCGTGCGAGACAGCCAGAGAGAGAGCGCGCGGGAGACAGCCAGAGAGAGCGTGCGCGAGGCAGCCAGAGAGAGCGGGCGCGCGAGACCCAGAGAGAGCGCGCGCGCGAGACAGCCAGAGAGCGCGCGCGCGAGACAGCTAGAGAGAGCGCGTGTGCGAGACAGCCAGAGAGAGCGCGCGCGAGACAGCTAGAGAGAGCACGCACGTGCAAGACAGCCAGAGAGAGCGCACGTGCGAGACAGCCAGAGAGAGCACGCACGTGCGAGACAGCCAGAGAGAGAGCGCGCGCGCGGGACAGCCAGAGAGAGAGCGCGCGCGCGGGACAGCCAGAGAGAGCGTGTGTGAGACAGCCAGAGAGAGAGAGCGCACACGCACGCGAGACAGCCAGAGAGAGCGCACGCTCTTTTTATTTTTCGATACGAAATATCACCCTCTAACATAACACCGTATTTACATTAACTTTCCATTCAAAAAATGGAGAATCTGTACTGGCAGGCATCTCTGCGTATACTATATGGCCAAAGTATGTGGACACCTTACCATGGAGGCACGGTGATACAGTGATCAGCACTGTCACCTCACAGCAAAAGGCCTTTCTGAGTTTGCAGGACCCTCCTGTGCTTGCAAAGGTTTCCTCTGCGTACTGTGGTTTTCTCTCATTTTCGAAACACTAGCAGATTAGCTCAACTGGCTACTTAAAATTTTCTACATGTATATGTGTCTGAATAGTTGATTGTCTCTGTGTTAGCCCTATTCTTGTCATTCACCTCATTTTCAGTGCATAATAGTTAAGTGAGACTGTTTCAGTCGGCTGTTAATCTCTGCCAGGCAAAACCATATACAGCAATGTGTTAATGTATTGATCTGGCACTGCAGAAAGCTCCATCAGTGCCTTGCAAAACATCACTCACATCTATGCCACTACCCCAGGTGCACAAGCCACTCTCTTGGACGTACATTGTGTGACAATGCATCCGCTACATCACAAGTGTCAAACTCAAGGCCTATGTGCCAGATTCGGTCATAATGAATCATAATGCATGTAATTTGAAGAAAAAAGTTCTACTCTGGTCCACAATTCTTTTTAAAATAGCCTTCTGGTTTGAAGTCAACATCTTTAGCAGTCTGTAGACAGGCAGGTCTGTTTGAGGAGTAGTGTATATCTCCTTGCAACTCTGCCATATACAACACTGCTGTTTGGTGTTCTCCTGACAGTGGACTTGTATACAGTGGGGAAAATAACTATTTGATACACTGCTTATTTTGCAAGTTTTCCCACTGGAAAGGTCTGCAATTTTCATCGTAGGTATACTTCAAATGTGATAAACAGCATCTAAAAAATATCCAGAAAATCACATTGTATGATTTTTAAATAATTAATTTGCAAGAAATAAGTAAGTACCTACTAACCAGCAAGAATTCTGGCATTCACAGACCAGTTAGTTCATCTTTAAGAGGCCCTCCTATCCTCCACGCATCACCTCTATTAATTGCACCTGTGTGAACTCATTACTTGTGTAAGGCACCCGTCTACACACTCAAACAGACTCCAACCTCTTCACCATGAGCAAGACCAAAGAGCTGTCGAATGACACCAGGGACAAAATTGTAGAAATGCACAAGGCTGGGATGGGCTACAGGACAATAGGCAGGCAGCTTGGTGAGAAGGCAACAACTGCTGGCACAATTATTACAAAATGGAAGAAACTCAAGATGAATGCCAATCTCCCTTGGGCTGGGGCTATATGCAAGATCTCGCCTCGGAGAGTACCAATGATCATGATGAGGGTGAGGGATCAGCCCAGAACTACATGGAAGGACCTGGTCAATGGCCTGAGGAGAGCTGGGACTACATTCTCAAAAGGTTCCCATTAGTAACACTACGCCGTCATGGATTAAGATCCTGTAATGAGCTCAGGGTCAAGCCAGCACATGTTCAGGCCCGTCTGAAGTTTGCCAATGACCATCTGGATGATCCAGAGGATGCCTGGGAGAAGGTCATGTGGTCAGATGAGATCAAAATAGAACTTTTTGGTCTGAACTCCACTCACCATGTTTGGAGGAAGAGGGATGAGTGCAATCCCAAGAATACTATCCCGACCGTGAAACACGGGGGTGGGGGGCATCATGCTTTAGGGTGCTTTTCTGCAAAGGGGACAGGACGACTGCATCGTATTGAGAAAAGGATGGATGGGGCCATGTATTGAGCGATTTTGGGTAACAACCTCCTTCCCTCAGTGAGAGCATTGAAGATGAGTCATGGCTGGGTCTATCAGCATGACAAAGACCTGAAACACACAGCCAGGGCAACTAAGAAGTGGCTCCGCAATAAGCATTTCAAGGTCCTGGTGTGGTCTATCCAGTCTGTAGACTTGACCCCAATAGAAAATCATTGGCGGGAGCTGAAACGCCGTGTTGCCCAGCGACAGCGTTGAAAGCTGAGAGATCTAAAGTAGCTCTGTATGGAGGAGTGACTAATTAAAAATATTAAGTTATATTATTCTACTTTATCAAATACTTATTTCATGCAATAAAATGCAAATTAATTATTGAAAAAAAATCATATGATGTGATTTTCTGGATTTTTTTTTTTTAGATTCTGTCTCTCACAGTTGAAATGTACTTCTGATGAAAATTACAGATCTCTCCATTTTTACCCTCGCCCCCAGAAGGGTAGCGAGGGTTTTGTAATCGGGTCCGCCTGTCTGTCTGTCTGTTTGTTTGTTTGTCTGTCCCTCCGAGCGTGTATCTCAAAAAGTACTGATCCGATCGACTTCAAACTTGTACATGTGATGGGAATTCACCGTGGCTCGGGCCCCCCCGAAGAACAGATTTCTAGGTCAAAGGTCAAGGTCAAGGTCACGAAAATACGAAAAATCAATATAATCCCCATAACTT
>JAQNCB010000010.1:9177347-9188693 GCA_030068295.1 Euristhmus nudiceps | reverse complement strand
GGAAAAATGTGTTAAATCTTTCTTCTGAATATGCACCTTGAACAGCTTCAGTTTGTTGGCGAATGCACCAGTTTAGGTAATACTTCTGACTTACCCTTCATATTCAGTCTGTCCACGTGCACGAGAGCTGCATGCATGTTGGCCATGCCTGATATGGATGATAATATGGTCACGAGTATCGAAATCCGCTTGTCATATCATGTGAGAGCATGTGAGATTCAATGAGAGCATCATATCCGTGCACAGTGGTAAAATGTCATATACAAGCGCCGTGGTTAAACGTCCGCTTTTATTGTATGTTTTTTAACTTACAAGCCCGTCCTTTTTGAAAATATATTTTCAACTCGCCAAACCATGCGAGTTGGTAACCGAACAGGAGAAAGAAAGTAAGGAATGAACAAGAAACTTGTGAGGGACTGGGGAAAAGCAGAGGTTGCTCTTACTGCAATGAAGAAAACAAAAAAAGCTTAATCGCGGGCTAAAAGCTACAGATGGCCACAGCTGGAGGAACTAGTTCGCACAAGGGTGCTTGAACAACGTGCTGCCAGGAGAAGCTTGCGCGCTGCCGGGAGAAGCTTGCGCGTTGCCGGGAGAAGCACGCAGAAGAGGAAGTTGTGCTTTGTTTACCTCTGGAGTTGTTCAGAAGTGAAAAAGTGAAAATGAGGATGAAGAGTACATTGGATTTAGTGATTTGGAGTGAGATTGAGAGTTTGGTAAGCCTGTTAGCATGTTCTTTATGCTATAGTTATCTAAATGACTGTTCATACATTACGTTAACATACCAGACACCTATTCAGATTGTTGTCTATGCTTAAGTAGTTAAATAACTATCAATACGTTACGTTAGCATACCGCAAACCTCTTCAGCCTGTTCTCTATTCTATTGCTTTTATTAAGAATTGCATTTTTAAGTTTAAATGTTTGTTCTTTGTCCCGATTTTTGTAAAATAAATTTCCCACAAAAATGCGATTTATAATCCAGTGCGACTAATATATGTTTTTTTCTTCTTTATCATGCATTTTTTGGCTCATGCGACTTGTACTCGGGAGCGAGTCCAGAAAATACGGTCATACATGGGTACACTTTTACCCCTTTTCTTACAACAAACAAGCAACTAAGATTGGTGGCATGGATGATGAGGATTAGGGTTATGAGATCTATGAGTTCTATGATCTCTTTGCTCAAAATAGATGAGGGAACACTGGGTTGTGTAGGGAAGAGGTGCCTGGAAGCAGGTCAATGGCATGAAGATAAGTCATTAGCTTGTAGTATTCTAATAAGTACATTTATTACTAAAAACATCTTTGAGGTATTATAATCCACTAGTATCTGCACAGGGAAATCCTGGTCAGAGCATTTATGTAAATTGCTTTCAAGGATTAAACATTTTAATAAAAGAATTAAAGGATTAAAGAACCCATATGGCCTGCAGAAAGGTTAGGGAAGTGATGCTGCAAAATGTTGAAGAGGCTTACGTCTGAAGATGGCATAAGGTTGTTGAAAATGGAGGGGCTCATGGGGAGATATGGAAAGTGATGGCAAGTCTAGAATGTAAAACTGCAATGACTCCTTTGTTGATATTAGAAATATAAATAGACTCAGTTTCTTGTGTATTTTTTAGGAATGGATTAAAAGTGTACAGTGCCATTCTATATATTTTTAATATTTTTACTGGCTGACTTATTTCTGTAGTTTGTCATTATAAATAAAGTAGGAATTTGGAGTGGCGGCAAGGTGGTGCAATGGTTAGCATGTTTGCCTCACAGCAAGAAGGCTCTGGGTTTGATTCCCAGTGTCAGGGTGTTTCTGTGTGGAGTTTGCATACTCTCTCTGTGCTTATGTGGGTTTCGTCTGGGTACTCCGGTTTCCTCCCTATTTCAAAAAGATGCACACTAGGCTGACTGGTGGTTTCAAATTGCACCTAGGTGTGAGTGTGAATGGTTGTATGTGTGCTGGCCCTGTAATGGTGTAGTGAGCTGTTCAGGGTGTACACTGCCTTCGACCAGAGTTGGCTGATATGGGCACCAGCCTCCACACAACCCTAATTAGGTTTAAGCGGTTTAGAAAACTAATGGATGAGTCAGAATTTGATGTCTGCAACAACTTCAGCAAAAGTTCTGACCGAGGAATTATCATCATTTTGGTACATCACCTTTCCTTTAAATTCCACTTTTTAATCATTTAGGAACTGAGATTACTTAAGGCTGCAGTTTTGCAATTCATTTTTTTTCCTTTTTTGCTTGCTACAATATACTCAATAGTCTGTGGTCTGCTCGACTGTTTATGGTGAGTCATAAATTTTCAGGAGACAGATCTGGACTGGCAGCAGGCCAGTCAAGCATATGCACTTTGTCTACGTAACCACTCTGCTATCGCTTAACCAGAATGTGGCCATTCATTGTCCTGCTTAAATTAGCATGGACTTCCTGGAAAGAGACACTGCCTTGATGGCAAAATATATCCCTGTAAAATTTCAATATACACCTCTTCATCAATAGTACTTTTATACACATGCAATTCACCCATGCTTTGGCTACTGATGCGGTCCTATACCATCACAGATGCTTGCTTTTGCAACCATTCACTGATAATCTGGATGGTGATGTTCAGCTTTGGCACAGATAGCTTGGCAGCATTTCCGCATATAATTGATACGTGGCTATCTCCTTGAACAATTCAGATTCAGGTTGCAGTTTGGGTTATATGTGCAGACCGTGTAAAGTGACAATGATTTTTTTTGAAGTACTTCCAAGCCCATGTTCCTATATTTATTACAGTAGCATGACACTTTAAGGTAGTACCACCTGAGGGCTAGATGGTCCCACATATCCCAGAGTGGTTTTGCTCTTTATGTATTAAGCATGTTAGAATTCCCTGAAACTTTTCACAATATTTCGAACTGTAGATTTTTGAAGATGCGAATTCTATGCAATTTTGACACAAAGGCATGAGCCACGATCCATCTTTTCCTGCAAACACTGAGCCTTTGCTTGATGCTACGTTTATACCCAACACCTCACATGGTACCAGTTATTTTTACACTCTTGCTTGAATATTCTGTAAAGTACTGTTCCCCAACCTTTTTTGCGCAAATTTGCAAATTTTTTCAGCTTGGAAATATAATCTTCCATTTTGATATGGCGGATTGTAAAGGAAATATAAACTACAAACGAAGAAGAGTGTAGGCCGCATAAGAAGCTGTGGGCTCACTAGCGTCCTCTGCCATGAGTCAGGGATACTGTTTGCCTCACCGAATAACTTTTACTGGATTTTATGATTAATCTGTGAACATACACACGTTACAGAAATACATTTTAGATGTTATTCAGATTATGAAAAGGCAGACCATATAATCCGAGTGTTTCAAAGCATTTCATTCCTGATATATAAAGGGACAGTGTCATACTATTTGCATCACATTACCAGCGCGGTTATTGAGGGATTTACACAAAACACCGAGCAGCACAACAAAGCGCTACGTCATGGCACAGCTCCTCCCTGTATCTGAACAGGACATAGGGAAATTCTGCTATTCTTTATTGAAAAAAATATTTTTAATATTGGATTCGAACGGTAAAGGGGTTTGTACCAGCCGACAAATATTTGCATTTATCATATTTTATGATTAACTTTTTTTTCTTTTCAAGATTGACAGGGGAGACAGAGTGCTGCGCCTCCCCTGAATGCATGTCACTGCGGCACAACTCACCATCTCGCTGAATTAGTGGGAAGCTCTCCAAAGATGTTTGTTTTTACTCATTTGTGGGTTTGTTTGTTTTTTTTATATACCACATCAGGTGATTTTTCAAATTTTTTTTTTTCAAAATAAAATTTTTTTCAGGCTCTGATAATTAATAAAATATTTTTTATGCAGCAATTGTGATGGCCCGGTACCAAATGACCCACGGACCGGTACCGGTCTGAGGCCCGATGGTTGGGGACCTCTGCTGTAAAGATTTTTTTATTTTAACCATGTTGCAATTCTTGATGAGAGTCTTGCAGGCACTAAATTGTTTATATTACAAGCAATTTTATTTATTTAAAAAAAAAAATCAGTTTTGGCAACAAGAACAATGTTTGTTTTTGTCCAAATAATTCCATAATTTTTTCAACACACATACCTCTACCAAATGGTTGAATTCTACCAAATATTTACCCATAATATTAAAGGGTTAAGTTGGCCAAAAATAACATTGAAAATCTTTTTTGTGGTTTGCCTCCCAGTACTAGAAGAAGCATTGCTCCTGTTTTTGTCTCTCTTTCTGAGTGAGGTTTCGGCAAGTGTCACTAATCTGCATAGAGTTTGAGGATTCAGATGAGATGCCAGTCAAGAGGACTTTGGCAAATACTGATCGTCGTGTGGTAGGTTGTCTAGGCAGGAAATTAGACTGGTCGATCAGGAAGTTGAGGGTGGTGGGGTCTTCCTTGCACACTGACTTCATCAGATCATTGTTGTTGAGTCCTTCTACAAAAGCAGCTTTCACATTCCATTACCCCTTTCTTCAAGCATGTGGAATTGTAAAGCATATTTCCATCAGTGGTATGGCAAAACATTAGCAAGTTTAAACAAAGTGGTACATGTGGTTGCACAGAAGTATGATCAAAGATATCTGAGGGTGGAGTATGTCCTATGCACAAGACAACAACAAGAAGATTAGTGACTGTAGGCTGGTGGGAGGGGATGGTGTTGGTAGACAGCATCAAATGGTAGTCTGTGGGATGATGCTAAAGGGGAAGAAGAAGAGGCGGAGAGAGTGAAGTGAACCAAAAATCACATGGAAACTAAACGATAAAAACTGCTGACATGTTGACAGAGCAAGGAGGACAAATAGACTTGGTGGTGGAATTGGGAAGTTCAGGAATGCATGAAGGGGAAATGATTATCAGAAAAGGATGTGATTAAGGTGATTAAGGATGCACATGGTAATGTGTTGACAAGTGAGGAGAGTGCATTGGGAAGGTGGAACGAGTATTTTGAGAAGCTGATGAATGAATAAAATAAAAGCGAGCAAGCGAGAGGGAAACAAAGTGATAGAGCGAGAGAGAAACAAAGTGATAGAGCGAGAGAGAAACAAAGTGATAGAGCGAGAGAGAAACAAAGTGATAGAGCGAGAGAGACAGAGGATGAAGGTTAGAAAGGCAGTTGGCTCAGACGATATATCAGTAGAGGCATGGAGATCCTTAGGAGAGATAGCAGTGGAGTTTGAGATCAGACTGTTCAACAAAATCTTGGAAGGTGAGAGGATGCCTGAAGAGTGGACAAGAAGTGTCTTTACCAATTTTCAAGCACAAAGGAGACGTGCAGAGCTGCAGCAACTACGAAGGCAAACAGTTGAGCCACACTATAAAGTCATGGGAAATCTGTGGGCATGAAAGTGGTGTTTAATATTGCTTTTTGAAACATGTTAACCCTAAGATTTTACTTTTCTTGTAATTTGCCAATAATGATCCTTGGGGAAAAACCTTTCGCTGTCTTATCTTCCTCATCACTGTATGTCAGGGAACAATAAATTTGGGGCCTCTTTTAGGCAAGTTGGTACAGTTGAAGTTGATGATTTTTTCCCCCCTTTAATTTCACTAAAACAATAGATATTTTTAGGTGAATAGCTTTGTTTTCTTGCCATTTCCTCACTTATGATGATTAACACCCTTGCTCCTCATTTGAATTGTGTGTTCTTTCTTGATGTTGTTGGATGAGTAAAGGAATATGTCGTCTGTGCCCCTTAATATTCAGAGGCCATGGATTACAGTTTAAATGTTTCTGCACATTTCTGTCAACTTAAAAATGTATAATTTAAATAAGGAACATGCATCAGTTAAACTGCGTCAACTTCAGACATGCTAATATTGTGCCATACTGTGTGTGTGTGTGTGTGTTTGGTTGTTTTTCTCTAAATGAATACACTGCAATTAAAGGTTGGATTTTTCTAAAAGAAAAAAAAAAAAAAGAAAATAAAAAAGCTTGAAGCGACTTGAAGCAAAAGGTGGATTTTTATATAATTACAGTGGAACCTCGAGATACGAAAGCTTCAGTACATGAAAATTTCATTTTAGGAAACAATATGCAAAGATTTTTTCGCTTCATATTATGAAAAATTATTCAGCATACGAATAAAATGAAACACAACCGCTCGCAGAAAATTTTAAAATTCGCACCATAAACCCCGGCCACCCTATTGGTCAGAATATTTCCCATCATGCTCAGTACCATGATCCTGCTCTCCTATTGGTCAGAATCTTTCCCATCATGATCAGTACCATGATCCTGCTCTCCTATTGGTCAGAATCTTTCCCATCAAGTATCAGCCAAGGGGAAATGAGTCAAGGGGAAGGAGAGAACGAAAGAAGAATCCGATGAAAATTAGAAGCTGAAAAAAGAAACTAAAAAAAGAAAAAATAATTTAAAGTGTAAATAAGTTTAAGTGTTAATGTTTCCTGCCATTTATTTTCTGCTGGGTTTTTTTGCCATTTGCCCTCCTCCTCGCTGCTTTCGGACATCGCTTCACTCGAAAGATAAGGTTCCACATTTTTTTGCATTATGTTCCATTATCTACTTCCATTATCTACTTTATATACTTACAGATATTAACGGTTAGGTTAGGTATATTGAATGATTCAAATGTATTTGGCTCTTATTTCATTCTGGTTTTATCGTCATTATAAAATTTAATGTGGTGTTTATGTAGAGCTTGGAACGAATTAGGCGATTTACATGTAAAACGCAATTCATTATACGAAAAAATCATGATATGAAAGCCACTCCGGAATGGATTAATTTCGTATCTCAAGGTCCCACTGAATTTTATTCATCTTTACAAGAGGTACAAAGAACTTGTAATTCCCTAAATATTTATTTTCAGCAATACTAAAACTACAGAATATTGTGATTAGCTTGTGGCTTTATGTTAGGTAAATAAACACACAGCACTGCATTTCGTTGAAAACTGCTCATACAGACTGAGCCAGGGTCCCTTCCAGGTTCTTTGCTGTTGGAGAAAGCTATTTAATTAAACAGGAGTGTTCGGTGTAGCTGTCATTCTTTGCCTATTTTGCACACAGGATGAGAAAGTCTCAGCGTAATTACTATCTAAAGAGCCACTGCTTCTCTCACTATGCCATCACTTTCTTTGGCTTTTGACAAGTCAAAAGTTCTATTAACATAATTTAGCCTGGAGGAGTAACACATGGTTCATTACACTTTATAAATAAGTGGAGTGTAATTAAAAGTGTTTTTCTGTCTTGTCACCCATGATCATTCAATAATTAGCTCATATAGTAATAGGGTTGAGCTGTGAAATGAAGTCATGTTTGAAAACGTCTCCAACATTCATACCTCTGCAGCAAAACAGACTGCAGCCGACACTGCACATCAACCATGCTGTAGTGGAAAGGCCTAAAACAATGGGAAATAATATAGCAGGAAAACAAACAGTCGAATACAAGTTAATACAACCTGCCTTGAATGAATATGATGAAGCCCGTTTCAGTCAGTCTTGGCTAGGTTTAAGGGCATTGCAACCTGAGTTATATTTACACAAGGGAAGACACACTGGGAGCAAATAACACACTAGAAACAATATATGCTTGATAATTGCTTATTATTATTATTATTATTATTATTATTATTATTATTATTATTATCATATATAATAATAATAATAATAATAATAATAATAATAATAATAATAATAACACCAATCAGAAAAACTTCATGTACACCAATGCATACAATGTAAGTCCATTTTATTTACGTATTTTTTAGCCAGTATTAGCTGAAACAGTGATAAAGTGACATATTTTTGGCACTGAGCAGGTGTATAGAATTCAGGACCACAAATGTGAATGGCTGAACAAAACACATCAAAGGAAACAGAAATAAAAATAAATAAATAAATAAAAAGCTTTTTTGGACTGTTAACTTCAGAATCAGGACATTCATTCATTCATTAGCTGCACTGTTTTATCCTACTAGGGTTCGAGAAGGCTGGAGCTTTGCCAGTCCATTGCAGGGCCAAAACACTCACACGAACACAGGGAGAACATGCAAACCACCAAGTCTGGGACTCAAACCCATTATCCTCTTGCTATGATGCTGACTGACGAACCACTGTGCTGCTAAAATCAATACAACAAAACTACCGTAATTCACATGGTCTATAGAAAAGTTATCATACATCCTTTCATCCATCTATTTGTCAATTAGTTCAATCCTACTGGTATCATGGGGAGACTGGAGTCTATCTCAGCCCCATCTAGGCAAAGACAAGATGCACCCTGAACAGGTCACCAATCATTTACAGGGCAAGTACACAAACATTCACAGTCACACCTCGGTGAAGTTTGGAACAGTCACTTAGCCTGTGCAAGTCTTTGGACTGTGGGAGGAACCTGGAGTACCCAGAGGAACCCACGCAAGCATGGGGAGAACATGCAGAATCCACACAGAAATGCCATTTTAGAGCCTGAAACTGGAACCTAAGACCTTCTTGGTTACTTGTGGCCTGTTTATAATGCAAACATGTAAAAAAAATAGCAAAGCAGTTCGGACATACTATAAAGAATGAGTACAATAATTCCACATTTTCCGATAAAAGCTAAAAATTAATCATCAGTCTTCTGATCATAATCATGGTCTTTTGATTTTAGTCTAGGGACATTCAAGACACGAGGCCATCTGTTCTGACTATAGCTGTCGTAAAGGTTTTAAAAGCATAGCTATAAGGTTGAACCAATGGACCCCAAAGGAGCGGATATCGGATCGAACGGACAAAATCCGCCTGTCTGATCAAAATCCCCTTCGGTCCACTCGATCGGTTCTAGGTCCAGTAGACTTTGTTCAGTAGGTGTCATAAGCGCGCCAGTGTTTATAAGCCTGACCTGTGATCTGTGCTGCGTACTACTTTTGCTGCATACTTCGTGCTTCGTAATCGTATGACCGTGAAAGTACGCGGTGTGGAGATAATGTCAGCCGCCGATAAGCTTGCTCACCACAGGGGAATAAACTGGAAGGCTTCCACAGGTTGGTTGTGGCTCTTTAGAAATTGTCGTGGTATATGTAATAAGGTGGAGCAACTAGCGCACAGTGCTAACGACGGTGCTGTTGAGCCTTTCAGGCGCCAGTTAAATGAACTAGCGTATTACAATATGTATTACATGTATTTATTATACATGTACAATATAGATTTATTATTTTGATGTTAAATGTTCAGTACTACTGTGCTTTTACAGAACTTTGAGGTGATTTTACTTGTATACCGTATGTAGTATATCCCCCCCACCCCGAAAAAACACTTCACTCTAACGGCTTATTCACTTTCTCGGACACCCCATCCCCCCTTTTAGCCCGTTGGACCGACGTTCAGCTGTATATGTTTGCTTCTTTACAGAGGATACCCAATGCACATTACTTGAATGCTGCCTTTTTGTTATCTAAAACCCATCAGCGGACCCCAAAAACCACCGGATCACTTCGAGGGAGCAAAATTGATGCCCAGTCAACTACATGATTAATAAGAGAGAGGCTTTTAGTACTTTTAGAGCAGTCATTTTTAGAAAATGTGAGGAGTGGACTGTGCATCAGTGTTTTTGCCAGACAGTAATTATAGGAAGGCTAGTATATATTTTTGGCAATGGAGTAATGATTAAAACCAGTGGTACGTCTAGGGCGAACTGAACTCAGGATCTTAGCCTGCTTTTTACCAACATGTTCATCAGTTAATCAGTCAGTCTACATATGCAATACCATTTTATTAGTTAGTCTGCATTGATACAAAGATAACGTTTGCCACATA
This sequence comes from Euristhmus nudiceps, assembly GCA_030068295.1. NCBI lineage: Eukaryota > Metazoa > Chordata > Actinopteri > Siluriformes > Plotosidae > Euristhmus > Euristhmus nudiceps. The sequence goes on along the minus strand of JAQNCB010000010.1, from coordinate 9,178,901 downwards.
TAGGTGAAAATAGCCAAAATTCTTAAATGGCAATCCATGACATGGACCCAACATTGCTAAGGTGAAACTCTCTGAGAAACGCTCATGCTATTTTAACAAGTATAGGTTCAAGGGCTAGAAACTACAGATGCTACCCAACTTACGAACGAGATGCGTTCCAAACAACCGTTCGTTAGATGAATTTGTTCGCAAGTCGTTACAGTGCGTTCTGATGATGGTGGAATGCGTCACCACTGCACTCTTGACGTGCTCCATAATGCGATCCTTTTGCTTGTAATCTGTACCGACCGTCGAACGTTTCAGGTTGTATGCCCGTGCCACATTCACCACCATCTCACCGGCATCAAGTTTCTTTATTATCACCACCTTTGTTTCAAATGAGATGGCTTGCCGCTTTTTCACATTTCCACTTTTACTATAAGCTTTTCACCAACCATATTGGATTAGGGATGCTCGAAATATTTTTTCAATAAAACACAAGAAACTTCGGAACACCGCTAGAGACTAGGTTTGAACACTTAGGTAACAAACAATGGAGTGGGCAGAGGAGAGTGCTGCACTACACAGAATAGGCAAGCAGAATTGGTGTGTAATACAAAATCTAACTTACAGCCACTCTGTTAGCTGTTTGCGCTAACACTTTCGACCTCCGGACAGCCCTGTTCGTATGTCCGGATGTTCGTAAAACAAATGTTCCTAAGTAGGGTAGCGTCTGTATTCAGTAAACTGTTCCTTCACACTTACATCCCAAATATAACCTAAAACTGTTTTATTCAAGGAGGATGCCAAAAAAAATCTATGCACAGATGTCACTGAGATCTCTAGACCAAAGGTCGTCTCAGATAGTTCGACAGACAATGGAAACATGTGCTATGCTCAGAGTAGTCTAGCTTGTTTCAGCTTGTTTTTAGGAAAATATAGTTCAATATAACATTGCTGAAAATAACAATCCAGACTATTTAAAAGGTGCAAAAGTCAGCAACTGTAATGGTATAAGGTACATCAGTGACCACTGCATGGATGAATCACGGTACTATTGATATAAAGGTGTACATTGGAATATTATAGAGTTATAAGTTGCCATTAAAGCAAAATCTGTTTGAAAAGTCCAATACCAGGCTTTGTTTTGCACAAGCTACAAGAGCATGACTTCATAGAAACAGAGTGTGTGTGTGTGTATGTGTGTGTGTGTGTGTGTGTGCTTCCCTGGCATGCTGCAAATATAAATCTGTCTCACACTTAAAAAAGTATTGTGCATCATGAAGATGAAAGAACCATGGAGTATTGAAGCAGCTGAAGCCTTGTGTGAAGCAAGAATGGACAAAAAAAAATTCCAATTACAGTAACATTTAGTACCCTCAGTTCTCAAACAAATAAAAAGTCATATTAAAAGGAAAGATGGTGGAGCAAATATGCCTCTATCCCAACTTTTTGTGTGTGTTGCAGGCAACAAATTCTAGTTTTGCTTGTATTTACAAAATATAACAAGACAATCAGAGATTGCAAGACCCTCGCCCCTTTTGACATATCAATAAACGGGAGATTCTTTTTATT
>JAQNCB010000010.1:8708865-8723648 GCA_030068295.1 Euristhmus nudiceps | reverse complement strand
ATCAACTTTATTCCTCTGTAGTTGCCACAACTCTGCACATCTCCCTTGTTCTTAAAGATCGGTACCAGCACACTTCTACTCCATTCCTCAGGCACCCTCTCACTCTCTAGGATCTTTTTGAACAGACAGCACATAATACTACTTTAATGTAAAAATAAGGAATAGATGTGCTGTATGACATCATTTTTGTTGGTTTTTGGGCCAATAATTATAACATCTGTGGTTTCAACTCTCCTGCTTCACCTCTATCCAAAAATATAAATCTCAGACATGGACAGTCACAAGTCTGGTGCTGTAAAGATGATAGGAAAGAAGTGAATGAGTTTAGATGAGAATAAAGCCTGGCTGCTGCTTTTTGTTGATTGGTTGGGAGTCATACATCACTGCTCTCTCTTTTAGCAAATCACACTCCATTCTCTGTCATCTCATTTCTCCCTATCTATTCTCAGCTCGTGTGTGTCAAAAATGTGGTTCACTATGTTGGCAGATGCTCCAGAATGTCAGCAGATCTAAAGCACACAATGACACTGATGGTATGTGGGCTTGAAGGCCACCTCTGATACCTGCCACCAAATTATAATGGATGGCATCACTGATCAGTGCAAACACTTCATCTTAAAAAAATGATATAGAGTGCACATATGCATAAGCATAGACACAAAGCAATATTCCAGAGCTCTGCAGTATTTCTGGACAGAAATGTTACTCTCATGTGGCTTGATGCTGTGCAAGTTGGTCACCTGTAAAATAATGCAGGTTGACAAAGACATGTGGCCAAACAAAGATGATGCTATAAGCTACAGAGAACTTTGAGTATAGGGAGACACTAGAGCCAAGATAATCAGGTCTTCAGTGTCAGTCCAATCACTGGCAGGTGCTTTAATCAAATTCTGACCTTGTAAAGAGTCCACTTGTCATTTGAGACCTCAGAGTCCTCACTAATGACTAATTAAGCTCATCACCTGTTTCTTCTGTTACACTCATAACTGCACTTAATGTAATGAAATAAACACCAACAAATCAGCACTACTAAAATCCTTCGAGAAGGCATCATTCACATAATCAATAAATTGCAATGATTTTCTCTTTACTGTTTGACAACATATAAAACTTATGCATTAATTACTAATTAGTCCACGGCTATTTAATCATGTACGGCAAAAAAAAATCATAGCTTTACTGCCACAGCCCTTTACTTGGCAGTAATTATAAGAATATATACATAGACACCCCATGTGCAGTTAACTGGGTTATCAAAGGCTGGTCATGTCTCTCACTGTCTGTGATGAGAGGCATGTGAAAGAACCATTGCTGACTTTCATCAAGAGTAGCTGCATAGCCGTCAGGGTGTTTCTGCCTTGCAATGGCCTGGCGAGCTGTCTAGGGTGTACTCTGCCCTCGCCCAGGGTCGGCTGAGATAGGTGCCAGCCTCCCCGCGACCCTAATTAGGAATAAGCGTTTCAGAAAATGAATGAATGAATGAATGCATGAATATACATAGATATATAAATGCACACTCCTGCACATTTTTCCTGCTGCTTCGGGAAACAAACCATCAACCTTTCTGTCCTAAACCCACTTGTCTATCCCGGTAGGCCAGGGCTGCTCTAATTTTATTGTCAAAATTATGCAGAGTGCCCAGCCAAAAAACATTGCAGACGAATATGTTGTTTTTCTGCTTTTAACCTTGCTTACAACACATACTCATTAAGCAATTGTTTCAGCAAACTTTGACATTTTTTTCATCCAGTGTTGGGTTCATTTTTCACCATCTTAAATTGATGAGGGGGAAATTGGAACACTCCATAAAGTCCTCTCCAGCACATCCAGAAACCTTTCAATAGGCTTAAGGTCAGGACACTGGGGTGCCAGTACACATGTGAAAATGATTCCTTATGCTCCCTGAACCACTTTCATTATTTATTTGTGCCATCAGGGAAGAAAAAGTCCGTTGATGTGATAACCTGCTTATTCAGTACAGTCAGATGATCAGCTGACCTCATTTTATGGCCACATTAATGCTGAGCCTTGACCGGACCGACTCGAGCAAAAATGCCATCGAGATTACATTCTGTGATCAAGGCTAAATGCATTCCATGAAAATACTAGAGTGTACGACTTTTGGTTGGTCAGTGCATGATCTCTGTTCAGTGTAACACAGGATGAGGAACAAAGTACTCTAAGAAGAATCATTTCCTTGTCTCCAAAGATGTTCATTTACGTGAATGCCGTCAATCACTTTGGTCGTAAGCATGAAGTCCAGAAAATTCAGATCCAACATTAGAATTGTGCACATTGGCATTCACATATAAATACCTACATATACAAGGATTCATTGGGATTGCGAATGTAAAGCAGAAGATATCAGGAGAGTCAGTTTCTCAATCTCACATACAGAATTTAGACAGATAGAGCTATGAATTAAATTAATGTTAAAGGATAAAGTATGTGCTGGACAAAGTGCTTTTTAAAGGCTACTGAATAATAAAGGTTGAAATTGATATTATTCAATATTCAATACAAATTTGCAGTCATTAAATGTGAGCCAAAACTTTTCTATTCATCCATTTATTTTCTGCAGCTTATCCAGGTCAGGGTGGCAGGGGAGCAGTTTTGTAGAGAAACACCCAGTTGCCAACATGCCTAAAACACCTCTCCTAGGAGGGGTCCAGGAGCTATCCTAGCCACATGTCCAAATCACCTGAAATGGTTCTTCCATTCTTCACCCACTCAACCACAACCTGAGGTACTTAAACTCCTCCACTTGAGGCAACAACTTGTCCACAATCTGGACTGGTCAACTTACCTTTTCCAACTAAGCCATGACTTCATACATGAAGGAGGTAATTCTCATAATGGCTATTTCATGTTCACCATCAACACCACATCCTCTGCAGAACTGCAAAAATGATGCAATTCTGATTCCACCGCACAGGACACCCTCCAACCTCTGGCTACACCTAGAAATTCTGTCCATAAAATTTATGAACAGAATCGATAATAAAAGGCGGGACTTCAACTCTCACTGGGAACAAATTTGAATTCCTGTTGGCAATATGAACCAAGATCTTGCTCTAGATATATGTGGGCCGAATAGCTCTTAAGGATGGATTCGGCAGCCCATACTCTCTAATCACCCCCACAGGACACCCCGTTCGACATGTTTTTTTTTTTTCCCAAGTCCACAAAGCACATGAAGTCTGGTTTGCAAACTCTCTTGTGTCCTACAGCTGGTCCAGTATTTCATGACCAGGATAAAATTCGCACTGTTCCTCCTAAATCCAAGTTTTGACCAAAGGCTGAACTCTCCTCTCCAGTACACTGGCGTCCCAAGGAGGCTGTGATCACCCCAAAATTTGGCGTGGGGGATAAGAACACCCCAGGGGGAGATGGCCACCCTTTTAGATTTCACTCTTACTCATTCATTTGCCGAACCGTTTAATCCTAGAAGGCTGGAGTCTTCCTTAGCCGACATTGGGTGAAGGTGTGGTACATCCCGTACAGCTCACCAGGCCATTGCTGGGCCAACACACATAAAAACCATTAGCACTCACACTCACACCTAGGAGCAATTTGAAACAGTCGATTAGCCTAATGTGCATGTCTTTGGACTGTGGGGGGAAACTGGGAGAAACCCACACAAGCATGTGGAGAACATGCAAACTCCACCCAGACGTGCCCAAGCCCAGCACTCAAACCCAGGACCTTCTTACTGTGGGGTAGATGGGCTAACCAATCCACCACCATGCTGCCCCTTTTATATTTTAAATTGTTAAACTGCATTACATTAATAGCGAAGATTTAAAATATTGCCATGTGCACTATACATATTAACTTGGACTTTAAAGCAACTCTGACTATGGTCCTTTGCCATGAAGGCTGAGTTTGGGCTACCAAGAGACATGCAGATGTGGCACTTGGCCCTGAACACCTAAACAGTTTTGGTGATTTATTAAGGTTTTTATTTTACAGACACAATCTCTCCGAGGTATTCACACATCTGCCTGCCGTATCAGTTCGAAACGATAAGAGCAATAAAGAGAAGTGTAATCAGAGACAAAGAAAGAAAAGAAATGAGGTGAAGTGGGTTTAGTTTAATCCAGAATGCCTATAATGAGAGAAATAAAGAGTGAAGGAAAGAAAAAAGGAAGAGCAGCAAAAAGAAAAGAGAAAGAGAGAAAAGAGTAATAACCAAGGACTATGAATAAAAATATAGTGCGAGATGGGCTATGAGTCCCTGAGCTGGCATCATAGGCACATCTGGCTCAGGAACAAAATGGCGCCTTTTTGAGGGACACATGTGGTCAGACCAAATGCTTCATCCAGCTCTTCTGCAGTCTCAGTCTCAACGCAACAAAGCGCAACTGAGCTTAGTTTAATTGAAGCAGCGTGTAAATTAAACAAATCTGTGAAATATTATTGTTCAGATTTCACATGTGGATTGTAACTTTATTTCTCTTAGCAACAAAATGCCAATTGCGTTCTAATTAACAAGAACCCTGTCAATCCCGACATCTGCTTAAGGCTTATTTTACGCTGTATATTTTTCGTCAGGACTTCATTGTTTGATTTAAGGTCCATATGCTTCTATATATTTAAGTGGTAAGTATAAGTGGTACTGTGTATTAATTGGGCGGTTGTAGTTTAAAAGTATTGCATAAATTGCCTCTCCATAGGCACTGTAGAGTGTGAAACAATGTGTACTTTTATTCAGAGCTTATTTTTTTTCTTGAATATAATCAATTAAGCGGTTTCTTTTCAGGAGACCACGATACATGGCCTGTGGTGTCCAAACATGGTATCTGATTTCGCCCCCTTGTTAGTCTGGATAATGTAATGAAGACTCAGGTGAGGCGTTGCGTTCGTGCTTGCTGCTGTGGCTCCTGTTTGTTGTTGCGCTCCTCCTGGTTCTTTATCTAGCATGATGAATGAGGGTATGCAGCATCCCAAATGAAGATATCCAGCCCCCACTCCCACTGTAATGAAGCACTTCAAAATAATGTGGCCAGCCCCGGTGGAGGTTGCACTAAATTTGATCTCATTCAATTTTGTTAAACTATCTGCCAAGCATGCAAGGACAATGGCTTTCTTGTATAAATCACAGTCTTAAAGGGCACCTCGGGGTTGTCCCTTGGGAGAAACAAATAAATAAGTCGATAAATAAAAAGGAAGTTAAAAGAGCACATGTTGGAATATTTAATAAGTGGTGTAAAGGAGGTCAGACATATACTAATTGATTGCTAATTGCTTAATTAAATATATATTACAGCTGTTTAAACAATTCTAGTGGTTCTGCTGATTAAACAAAGTCAAATTTCTAAATGTAGAGCCATATCGCTATCTTAAAGCGATTGCTTGCATAAAAAGAACAAAAAAAAACCCAACAAAAAAAATCACTCAGTATTCACCTCGTGCCCTACACAGTGTGCTCCATTGTGATAATCCACCTCAGACTAATAACATGAGGCATGCATACAGAATGCTAAATGGAGATTAAGAGATACCGAATGCAGGCTACATGTTGAACTAGTGTGCATGTTACAATAAAGCCTGGATGCCTTGGGTGTTTCATTACTTTGGAAAATGGACAAGATTGACTTATACAATTAACCTTTATTCTTCATGGAGTCAGAACCTCCAGCCAGGTCAAATGGCTCATTTAAGATGATTATCTCAAAGAACTTTTAGGAGGAATTGGAGATCAGCACAATAATTTAGCATGATGGGAATAAATTAACTGGCTGGCTTTAATCAAAGAAAAATGGCAAAAAAAAAAAAAGTGGCATCTCTTATCGGTTAAAGGAACAACAATAACAACAATCCACATTGTGTCTAAAAGCTAGTCTTTGGTAAATATGAAAACAAAATGATTACACAATTCTGAGTGATCTTCAAGTCCTGCAGCCCTAACCATTCTGTCGATAGACTCTTTAGTGTGCAGGTGCACAGTTACAGATGGTTTTATGAAGATCCATTAAAAATAATTTAGCTCATCGCTAGGCACAGGAGGGGCTCTCAGGCTAAGACTAGAGCTTCCAACTCTAGCCTGTTCTCCCTCCCACCGTGGCAAGAGCCATCACTATGGGAACCCAGTTGTTAAGTTGGCTCAGACAAGGTAGACAGTTTCATATGTATGTGTTTGGAGACAGCAGGGGTACCTCACTGCTGCTGCAGCACTTGCTACAAAATCATATTAGCCACATGATGTTTACTAGGCCCATTCACCCAGTACGTGTCTCTTTGATTTTAATAAAAAAGGAAAGAAATAGTAAAATTGTACAATATAATAAATCATAACTGAAATTGCATCAAAGTTGTGTTTTTACTTTTGCTGAGGAGGAGGTTTACGCTCTGGAGAATATGGGCTTGATTCTGAAAAAGCAGGCAATCACAAGGTTTTCAGTCTACAGAGATTCTCACCTTGGCTTAAGTCCAGTAATTATTCATTCATTCATTTTCTCAGTCCTAATTAAGGCTGCAAGAAGGCTGGCGCCTATCTCAGCCGACTCTGGGTGAGGGCAGAGTATACCCTGGACAGCTCGCCAGGCCATCGCAGGGCAGAAACACGCTGACGGCTATGCAGCCTATTCTTGACGAAAGTCAGCAATGGTGTTCAGTAACTAATTAAAGTTGAATCCAATTTTGTTTGCATCACACTTTTAATAACTGACATTGTCTCAAAGCAGCTACTACTAGGAGGTCAGGCCCCCTTTCATACACAGGGCACCACACAGGTGCAGTGCATGCTTTCTGTGGGACTTATGGAATCCAGTGTAGGTACTTCTCTCTGCTAAGTGCATTCTGCGATGGATTTATGTTTTCAGCGCTTGTAGACAGTCTATAGCAGGTGCTGCATTAAGCCCAGTGAGGGCGGTCACACACTTCTGGTGGAGCAGCATGAAAATTTGGGTGTTTCTTATATAAGAACCATCTACACACATTCTTCCCTTGATTTCAGCACTTTTCATCTGTATGCCTTTGAGGGGTCCAGTAAATTAAGCACCACTATATGGCAAAACACCATTTGCATTAATTCAGCAATTGGACTTTTTTGCATGTGTAACATGGTGGCTTGGTGGCGTAGTGGTTAGCACGTCTGCCTCACAGCAAGGAGGCCTGGGTTCAATTCCCAGCCTTGGTGTTTCTATGTGGAGTTTGCATATTTTCCCCTGTTCTCCCACAGTCCAAAAAAATCCACAGTAGGCTAATTGGCTGCGCCAAATCACCCCTAGGTGTGAGTGTGAATGGTTGTGTGAGTGTTGGCCCTGCAATGGCCTGGCGAGTTGTCCTCTGCCCTCGCCTGGGGTTGGCTGAGATGGGTGCCAGCCTCTCTATGACCCTCGTTAGGATTAAGCGGTTCAGAAAATGAATAAATGTGTAACATATCAGGGGTTTGGTACACTGAAGAGACATGGATCGGTCGGTAGTTTCTCTTTTTTATTGACTTGCATTTTGAACTTGAACCAAAATCTGCACTTTTCCAGCACATTTCACAACACACAAACAAATAGTCAAAACAATGCTTACCATTTTTTTCTGTACGCACATAAGAAATACATATAAATAAACTGCTGTTATTAGATGCAGGTGAGGCTCATTGTGGGATACCTGCTGGTCCTAGTTGGCTCCTCTCCATTTGCAACTGACACACGATCAAACTCACACTACAAATAAAGATTAGAAACTTCCTTAATTTGGGTCATTTGTTTGACACTACAGGAATGTTTCTTTGAGTTCAATATTACATTGTTTAGTAGGAAAAGAAAAAAATGCTTGTTGCATACCATGATGATATTAAAAATCTGCTCTGCATTATGCTCCTGAGAGAATGGATCATCTGGATATACTGGGGCTCCCTGACTCACAGTGTATTCACTGATTTCATTTTGAACATCAAGTCATCATCCAACTGTGCAGACTCCTGGATGAACAGTTACAGTATAAATCATCTGCATTCCCTACGGTCCTCATCATCAACTACACACATATGTCTAATATAGGCACAACACACATTTTGTTTGGTTGGCTATATTTATTGAACTTCATTACTTTGCAAGTCAGAAGTTGGAGTTGGGAATGATAACTGAGTTGACTGTGTAACTTTCTCTTTATTGTCAGAACCAGCGTTTGGTTTGAATGGATTTCAGCGATCACCGTTATATGGTAAATGGGAAGGACCATGGTTTTTCCGACAGGAAAAACACGAGTTTGACTCAAAAAAAATCACACGTTCATTCATGAGACAAGCTTAATTTTGAATTTTGAACATATTCATGGTGGGTGTAATCGGAACACATGGGTTGTGTTCATTCATCCACTCATTCTTCAATTTTCTAAGCCACTTAATCCTAATTAAAGTTGCAAGGTGGCTGGTGCCCATCTCAGCCGACTCTGGGCTAGGGTGGGGTACACCCTGAACAGCTTGTCAGGCCATCGCAGGGCCAACACTCACACAACCATTCCCACTCACCCCTTGAGGTGATTTGAAACAGCCAATTAGCCTATTATGCTATATATATGTATATATGTACATGTTTTTGGACTGTGGGAGGAAACCGGTGTACCCAGAGGAAACCCATGCAAGCACGGGGAGAACATGCAAACTCCACACAGAAACACCTGACGTGCTAACCACGACGTCATTGTGCCACCCAGGTTGTATTCATATTACTGAAATTCAACTGCAGTGCAATGGAAGAAGTCATTTTGTTTAAATCAGTATATCTGTATATGACAATTATATGTATGCAATTTAGAAATATAGTAACACCAACCCTCCTATTCTTTTCCACTAAAGTTCTGCATAATTTATTATTGTAAGCTAAACCACGCTAAACATTCTTGCAATGTTTACCAAATAAAACCTTTCTGTGTATTCATATGGGCATGTTGATTAATGCCATTCACCTGTAAAGTGACAAGCACATTCTCAGTACACTTGATTACGTTTAGCAGCTGCTAGTAAAAAATAGAAAGTAAAATTCACAGACACATGACAGTGGCGGGAGGCACGGTGGCACAGTGATTAGTATGTCCACCGGAAAGCAGGAAGGCCTTGGTTCAATTCCTGGTCTTGGGTGTTTCTGTGTGGAGTTTGCATGTTTTCCTCTTGCTTGCGTGGGTTTCTCCAGTTTCCTCCCACAGTCCAAAAACATACCCAGTAGTGGTATGCACAGTAACGTAGCTTAATCCTATTAGTGTTGCATGGAAGCAGGAGTCTATCAGGGGCCGACTGAGCAAAGGAAGAACACACATAATGAGCAACTCGCCAGACCATCCCAGGGCCAATGTACACAGTCAGTCTCAACACTCACATTCAAACCCAGGGGAAATTTGGAACAGCCAAATTAGCCTAACATGCATATCTTTGGACAGTAGGAGGAAACTGAAGTACCCAGAGGAAATGCATCAAAGCACGGGGAGAACATGCAAACTCCACACAGAAATGCCTGAGCCCAGGACCTTTCTAGCTGTGAGGCAGACATGCTAACCACCACGCCATGGTGCCACCCACAAAAATGCGATTAAATACTAATTTTCATTCAGTAAATCTGTGTAACTGAAATCAGTAGCCTTTAGAATAATGCGTATTCTTGTGTAAAAAGCTCCCACTGGTATTTAAGAATAAATTTGTATAGTGTTGTCAGATATAAATACAATGAATGACCTTCTATCAAATTGTAACCTAAAAGCCTACATAACGATTTTTCTCGCATGTGAACTTTTTAACCGAAACTGACTTACAAACCCGCAAAACATTCTGGGCTGCTCCTTAACTCCTGATTCAATTACTTCTTCTCCAGAGCAGCAAGTATTACTTTTTTTGTTCCATCCCCTACTTTCACTGCTTTCATCAGAGTTTGTTGTGATCATTGGATGTCTGTATAGCCCTCATCTTCCTTTATTTGGTTCAAAGTCTTGTTTGTGGTTTTGTAGCATTAAGCCATGCACCAGCCCCCACCTCATTGTGCCCTGTTTTTGTACATTGACCTTGGTCTGTTGGTGCGATTACAAGAAGGAATGTTTCTGGTATTGGTTTGTGTATTGGATTGATGAGACTGTCTGGCTACACTGCTGATGCCTTGTGGAGAAGCTTGAATAAGACTAATTATCCTTTCTACCCTATAGCTTCTTTTGACTTACTGTTTGATGACACCACTTATTTTTGCTGATGTCAATATTTTTATTCTAATATCAAATTTTAAATGATATTTTCATGTGTAGCAATGAACTAATGATTTTACTTGAATTGCTACAAGACATGTGCACTTCTGTGAAACTGAACTGCACCATTTTAGATCATTTTATGTATAGAAGCCTATGCATTCATCCATTTCTAACACGAGTAGTAATATTAACAAGGCATGTACTTTTGGGTGTAATTGCATTCCAGATACCATGTAAGTAGGTGAAATTGGGTACTGACACCTGTGAGTTCATCCCCCACATTCATTGAGATTAGTGCACTGCAACAGCAGATGCTGCCTTGCACACTAAACCAAGCACACTGTACTCCAATAATTAATCTAATATTACTTTCCATTCTGTCATTTATCATACCAAAATATCATTGTCCATGGACTTGGTATTGGCTGGGAAGTACTGAAGCTCCTATGTGGAAATATAATTCTAATAATAATGCTAACAGCATGGGATTGCTTGGAACTGAGCCCCTAAGAACCAGGGCAGCCCATCCCACATTTTTTTGATAGATCATTCTGGCTCTCAAAGTCATTTTACTTTTACAAAGAACCAGAGGTGATTCCTCTCAATATCTTCAACACATAGAGGGTTAGGGCTGAGAGGATGCTGGGGTATCAACTTAATTGCATTTTGTAAACATAAGCAAAAATAGATTTGGACGCCTGCAACACACTCATTAAAATTTGGTACAGAGTTAAAATAAGTTTACAGAGTTACAAAGTTACAAAGTTTACAGAATCTAAAGAAAGTAAGTCAATTCGTAGCAGCTAAAAACTGTCATACACACAGGAAGCTATTCACCTGTTGCACAATTGCACAGTTTGCACATCAAAACCTTTATATTTTTTGGTGCTATAAAGCCTTATTAACACACAGTGAATACCTACAGTCTTAAATGCCAGGTTTTCCGATGTAAAAAATAAGACCAAGATGAGGCAAGAAAAATCATTTCAGAACTTTTTTACATCTTTAATGAACTTGAACTTGTACGATTCAACTGAAAAAAACCCATCTTTTCAGGGGAAGTTAAAAAAAACAACTTGCTGCATAAATAAGTAATATTTTGTTGAAGCACCCTTGTATTTTATGATGGAATTCAGTGTTTTTGGGTCTATCAGCATAGCATAGCATTGCTAGTCAATCTTTTCGCACTCTTTCTTGCCAAAACGCTCAAATCTGTCAGATTGTAGGGGTATGTCACATCTACTGCCCTCCTCGGGTTATCCCATAGATTTAAAAATGGATTCAGGTCTTACCTCTGTCTGGGTCTTGAACTTTTTCCATCTTCTTTTGGTCAAGCCATTCTTTTGTTGACCTGAAGACATTTGAATGAATTCACTGTTGTTTTAGCACCAAATAGATTAAAGATTGTTCAAGATTGTTGTGACTGTACATTTTTCTTTGAAATGAGAGGCTTCCCAGATACATGAAGAATATGTGAGAATTGTCTTCACTGTGTTGTACGTTATAAATGCTTTGAAAATTCTTTTGTAGCATTTTCATTACTAATATCTTTCAACAATGAGATCCCTTTGATATTTTGTAAGATCTTTGTGGACTTTGTGACTTTTGCTATAAGATCATGCTAACTTACTATTTTTTTTCAAAAGAATCCTACTTGGACAGCTGAACTTTACTCAGGGTTAACCAGAGTTATTCACTACATCACTTTGTTATTTCAATTTTTGAAAGACATCCAAAGCTTTAGCATATACTGCTTAGAACATAATGAAAAAGTAAACACGATTATATAAAGATAACAATAACATTTTATTAAGATTATGTAAAGTTTATTTTGACATATTTTGAGCATGGCAGAGGTGCATCATGTGAACTTCATGTGCTCCGTGAGCCGATCATGAGCGCATTTGCTAATGGTGTCTTTTTAAATTCATTGATTCACTCATTCATTTTCTGAACCACTTAATCCTAATTAGGGTCTCGGGGAGGCTGGTGCCCGCCTCAGCCAACTATAAGTGAGGGTAGAGTACACCTTCGACATCTCACCAGGTCATCACATAGTTTTAGTATATATTATACAAAAGCATAAGAAAACTAGTATTTTGTTTAATGTCTACTATTTAGAACCAGTAACCATGGCAAACCATGAGTGTTTACAATATGATAAATATTGGATAACATTTATTATTCCCCAGATTGTAAACTCATCAGATTGTACTGTTCCTGTTTTACATGCTATTATGCCTAATATATACAACAAATACATTTTAAAAATACATTTTTGAAAAATTTTAATTGAAAACAAATGGAGTAGCATAAAGCACACGAAAATTTATACCATATTCTGGGCTCTTATATTTGGCCATGGGTTAAATTTAGGCATGTAAAAGCTATCGTGATCTGAAGTGTGATTTTGATCTTCTGTTGTGAAAGGTTTAAAAAAGGGGCATGCTTTCTTTTTTTTAAACTAAAGATAATCTTTGACCATTAAACATTACAGTACATTTACACCAGAGTTTCTTTGCTTCCCACATGAAAGCTGAGAGGAAAATATGTCTCTGATTGCAGTTGGGTTGGAATTTTTCTAAAATCTGCCACGTCTGGTTTAGGACATTATTTCTTCTGTGTATTCCTCACTCAATGTGAAATGGAAACAGACCTGAGATAAGGAATTCAGCTAAAGAATGAAGGGATGGTCAAAATGAGCTGAGAGACTGTAGGCTGGTTAGCCCACTAAAATCTATGATCAGGAACCATTCCTGGGCACAATGCAAATGTTCTAGAAATTAGAAGAAAAATTAGAGAAGAAAGCAAGGAGGAAGGAAAGCAGATAGCAGGAACTGCAATATTTGCCTGATACTAATAAATGCAGTGCAACCAATCACTTCACACATTCCTGAAGGTTAGTTCACGGAGTAAATTCAGTGAAAAATAAGCCCACAAGCTGATATTTCTCTACATTACATATGCTGGATAAAATGGTGAAATTTCCAATTTTTAAAAATTCTATCCCTGTAAACAAAATTCAACAAAAATAACCATTAAAAATTTCTAACGCATTTAGAATGTCATGGCTTTTGTAATGATCTAGGTTGCATAAGCCATTATACTATTTTAATATAAACGAACAAAAATATTGTAGATTGTAATGTTGTTATGCTTTGGTGTAATATATTAAGCTTTAATGCCTCTTATAGTAGCTTACCACAATGGTTTTTTGAACACATATTATAATGCATTATGTAACCTGATATTATCAAACCATACACTAAAGCTAACTGCCAAGTCACATGACCGTCTCGCTGTCTCGCTCTCTCTCAAAACACACACACACACACACACACACACACACACACACACACAGAAGCAGTGCAGAGTGAGATATAGTTAAAAGTTAATTACTGATGAACATCTTTAGTTCTGTATTCAGAAGTGATTACTCTTGTGTAAGCTGTGACTGAGTTGCACAGTTTGTTGGCGAATGGCCTTTTTCAGTAGGAGCGGCTGGGCACTGACTGGTGCTGGCATGGCTCCATGGAATTGCAGCTTGACAGGCCCCAGTGTTTTTAACCATCATGCCTTAGAGAAAACGCGTGACGCCGACTGGCTCCATTTTCCCTGGCCGAGGTGGGAATCGATAAAGTGATAATTACTGGGATGATGTAAGGCGTTAGATGAGAACTGGAGCGACTGGAGAGAAAGCGTGAGGGGGAGGGGAGTGGGTGGGAATGAGAATTAATTTTAAAGCTGAATGGGAGACTGAGAGAGTGAAGAAAAAAAAAACAAGTTAAAGCAAGTGAGCAGGACCGAGGGGTTAGCATGTCTGTCTCTCAAACCCTCGCTCTCAGATTAAAAAAATCTGTCTCTTCACTGCTTAATTATTGGCTTTTGTTGCTAGCTTTTTCACAGTTTGTGTTTGTTTAAATGCAACAGTACTGTTTTTCTTGGCAGCTTACAGTATATTTATTTATGCATACCATGTGTTATATGTTCCTCAAGCATTGTACTTTTAGAAGAAGCAGAAGACCCTTTACATATTTAGATATCATTCATTCATTTTCTGAACCGCTTAATCCTAATTAGGGTCGCGGGGAGGCTGGCGCCCATCTCAGCCGACTGTGGGCAAGGTCGGGGTACACCCTGGACAGCTCGCCAGGCCATCGCAGGGCCGACACGCACACAATCATTCACACAAACACTGACACCTAATGGAGATTTGGAAAAGCCAATTAACCTACTGTGCATGTTTTTGGACACTGGGAGGAAACCGGAGTACCCGGAGGAAACCCACGCAAGAACATGCAAACTCCACACAGAAACACCCAGGCTGGGAATCGAACCCAGACCTTCTTGTTAATCACTACACCACCATGCCAGCCTGCTCTCTCTCTCTCTCTCTCTCTCTCTCTCTCTCTCCCCCTCTCCCTCTCCCTCTCTCTCTCTCCCTCTCCCTCTCCCTCCCCCCCTCTCTCTCCCTCGCCGTCTCCCTCTCTCTCTCTCCCTCTCCCTCCCCCCTCTCTCTCTCTCCCTCTCCCTCCCCCCCTCTCTCCCTCCCCCCCTCTCTCCCTTTGCCTCTCTCTCCCTCTCTCCCTCCCTCTCCCTCTCCCTTTCCCTTCCTT
>JAQNCB010000010.1:8469243-8487203 GCA_030068295.1 Euristhmus nudiceps | reverse complement strand
TTGTGAACATTCATATAATGTTCACATAATGTTCATGTGCGAACATTACCTGTCCTCATTCTTTGTTCATCTGATGTCCGTGCCTTGTTCACGTAAGGTTTGAAAACATTTTTATGCGAACATTCTATGAACATTCAAAAAATGTTAAGTTTCTGGGTGGGATCCCATCCAGGAAGGGTTGAACTCCTAGTCACTTTATGCTATGGAAACCGGGGATAAGCTCCGGCATGATGAGCCAGTAGGCTTTGTGTGTAAAAGATAAAGATAAGGAGATCTTTATTGTCACTGTTGCATGAACTATCAAAATCAGTTTAGCAGAAATTATTAAAAAAAGAACATGCACAAATGACAACCAAGGAACTGTACTAAGCTATACATGTGCATATACCTGCATGCATATATATATACACATACCTATATGTACACATATAGTCACATATACATATGTATATCATATATACACCTAGATATCTATTCACATATTCACACATATACAGGAGGGTGTCAAAGGTGCATGATCCACACCGGGTAAGAGGTAGAGCTTTAATTGTAAGGTGCATGGTGCTAAAATGTTATAATGTTGAAGACCTGCTCTAAACATGAATATTGCACTTACACATCAATATTCCATTTGAAGGTAGTATTGCACTCTTCAGGAAGATGGTCTCAATGATAGTTATTCAGTCAGGGTGTGTGATAGTAGTGGTGGTGGAGTTACACTTTTCGCAACTTGTGGGTAAAGGCTGTTCTTGAGTCTGTTAGTTTTTGTTTTTAGTGTCCTGTACCTTTTGCCAGAGGGGAGATGGAAGAAAAGAGGGTGTCCAAGGTGTGTTGGGTCCCTGATCATTCCACTGGCTCTCCTCTAAGTCTGTCAGTGTAAGTGTCACTGAGAGTGGGTAGTATAATTCCAATTACCCACTCTGCCATCCTCACCACCCACTGCAAGGCCTTCCTGTCCTCTGCAATACAGCTGCTGAGCCACATGGTACAGTAGTAGGTTAGGTGGCTCTCAATGGGGGAGCGGTAAAAGTTTGGCAGTAGGGGTCAAAGTAGATGGGCTTGTCGGAGATCTTTGAGCAAGTACATCCTTTGCTGTGCTTTACCTATCTGTTGGGAGATGTTTGTGGTCCAGGTGAAGTCAGCAGAATGTGGACTCCAAGAAACCTGAAGCACTCCACCCTCTCTACCTTCTCTCCATCAATGTAGAGGCAGACTGCTCAGTTTGATTCAATCTCCTTAAGCCCATTGTCATTTCCTTGGTTTTGGATGCGTTTAGCTCCAGTGTTGTTGTCACACCATCGCGGCAGATGCCAAACCTCCTTCCTGTAGGCTGACTCGCTGTTATCCATAATCTATGATGGTGGTTTCGTCGGCAAATTTGATGACAGTGTTGCTGGTGTGAGTGGGGGAACAGTCTTGAGAGAGAGAGAGAAGGGGAGAGGGCTGAGAGCATGCCACTATGGTGTTCCAATATTCAGGATGAGAGTGGAGGAAATGTGTTCTCCTTTGCTGATGTTCTCAGGTTCGTTGCTGAGAAAGTTCAGTATCCAGGTGACAATGAGCTTCCTGACTGCCCAACTTCTGAACCAGTTTATTTGGTTGGACTGTACTAAAAGCAGAGCTGAAGTCATCCTCACATAGGAGTTGCTGCTGTCCAGGTGTGTGATTGCTGTGTGGAGGGCTGTATTGATGGCATCCTCTGTTGACCTGTTTGATTGTTTGATGGCAGCCTTAATGTGAGACATGACAAGTCTCTTGAACCATTTGGTGATGAATGGGTTAGAGCAACTGGGCAGTAGTCATTCAGGCAGGTTGCTGTGCTCTTCTTAGGCATTGGAATTATGGTGGGTGTCTTGAGGCGGGTGGGAACCATACATTGCATTAGCGAGACGTTAAAGATGGTGGTGAAAACCCCCACTAGTTGATCTACACATCCTTTAAGTACCCTTCCTGTTACTCCGTCTGGACCAGTAGCTTTCCTTGCGTTGCCTCTGCGCAAGGTGACTCTGATCCTGTGCTGCTGCAGCTGGATGGGGTCATCGCCCTTCTCTGGAAGAGCAGGGCAGGTGCACACTTCTCCGTTGTGTTGGTCGAAGTGAGCGAAGAACTGGTTCAGGGTGTCTGGTAGGGTGCTGTCCGAAGAGTCTGCTGATGTGTGCATGCCCTTGTAGCCACTGAGTGTCTTGGTCCCCTTTCACATGTTCTTGGTGTTGTTTTCATCAAAGTGTTCCTCGATGAGTTGTTTATACTTGTATTTAGCTTTATTGATACCTTTTCACAGGGCCTGGCAAGTCTCTTCATGAACCTGCTGGTCTCGTGACTTGAAGGCATCATTCCATTCTCGAAGCAGGGTACGCACCTCACCTTAAAACCATGGTTTCTGGTTTGGGAACACTTTAACGGCCCTTGTTGTGGTCACATTCTCAGTGCAGTAGTTTATGTAGGAGAACCCAGCTGATGTGTGACCCTCCAGGTCTGTCTCTTCTGCAAATATTTCCCAGTATGTAGAGTCAAAACAATCCTGTATAGCTGCATTGGCTTCCTCGGTCAGCACCTGGACTGTTTTAACTACTGGTGTTTGGCTACAGATTTTAGGTTTATAGGCATGAATCAGAGACAGTGCGAGAGGTAATCAGCGAGCCCGAGATGTGGCAGAGGGACAGCTTTTTAGGCATCTGGGAAGTTGGTGTAGACCTAGTCCAGTGTGTTTTTTCTTTTGTCGGAAAACTCAAATTTTTGTAGAATCTGGGCAGGACAGACTCCAAGGTTGCATGATTAAAATCTCCCACTCCGATTTTAATACAGCCTGGCAATGCCTCTAACTGTTTGTTAATGGAGTGTTGTAGTAACTCCATGTCTAGCTTAGCATTAGCTTGGTGCGGCACATAAGCTGTGACTATGAGTAGGGATGTAAGTTCTCTCAGTGGATAAAAAGGTCTACACTGTACCCTCAGACACTCTATGTCCGGACAGCAGTGAATATCTTTAATTATAGAGTTGGAACACCAGTTGTTGTTGATGTAAACACACAGGCCTCCTCCACGTTTCTTACCGGACTGCTGGTTCTGTCGGCTCCGAAAGTAGTATGGCCCGCTAGCTCAATCACTGCATCCGGGGTGAAAGTGTCCAACCAAGTTTCAGAAATTGCACAATGACACAATAATCCTTGCAGCATGAATTAAAGCGCAGTTTTAACTCATCCATTTTGTTGAATGACCGGGAGTTGGTGAGAAATAAACTCAGAATGGCTGGTTTGTAGGTGTTAGAATTTAGCTTAGCTCTTAGCCCCACTCTCTTCCCCTCGAGAGAGAGAAGTCTGCAGGCCTGTGGATTTCTGGGGAATGAAATCCCAGTTGCTATTGTTTCCGAATGTGTTTCTGAATGTATAGCAAAAAAGCCCAACAGACTTACTTACCTTAGTGCAATGCTGGTAGTTTATTCATTTAGAGGAGGGACAAAGTGGTAGGATATGACAGGCAGGCGTCTTAGAGCAGTTTTTAAACAATATCATGTTCTTCATTGCTTTTCCATGAAAAAGTTTGTTTGATTGTTCGCCATATTTAGCAAACTCACTAAGCCATTCAAACACCTCAACCTAATGTCCACTGACATCCTGTTTCACAGAGAGATATAACAACATACAGGTCACAAATCATAGCTACGTAATCTTAGAAGACATTCCATGGGGACTTTAATAAATCAGCTCAAGATGATTAGTAAACTCACGGTACAACAACTGTTAAAAGCAGCTCTCCCTTCAACAGCAGGACTTTAAAAGGAGGAAGGAATCAGCCTTTACAAACTCTGAATGCAAAAAGGCAGCAATAATAGGCCAGTGGGAAAATGCGCATGATCCCAAGTGTTATGTTAAAGGCTCGAACTTTGCAAAGAGTTTCAGCCAACAGTGTCAATAGATCAGTGTGAAAGGAGGCTCCCACCAGAACTGCTGTCACAAGCCTGATGGGCAGACCAAGTTCAACTCTCAGCATGCAGAAAAAAGGGGGGAAAAGAGAAAAAAAAGGGAAAAATGCTTGAACTGAGTGAAGCCGACAGAGTGGCTGAAAGGATGAGAAAAAAGGTTGTGAGTGTTAATTACAAACAGCCTGCAGAGAAGGGGAGAGACAGAAGAGGGGAGATTAAGTCAATTGTGGAGGATGGCCCAATATAAACCGGGGTAGAAAAGGCAAGTGGAAAAAATAGCTTTAATTAGCATTAGCTATCATTAGCATTCAGAAGGCGGAAGAGAAAAGGAACACAAGGACAAATTTGGGTGACGGGCAATTTTAGGGGAGAGGCTTACAAAGCTTACAAACTGTAGGCAGCAACATTGTGTGCATAATCAGCTGATTTCTCTCCTCTCCTCCACAAAGTCATCAGCAGTTACTTTCATGACAAAGGTGCAGAGCCTAAATTAATCCTGTGGTTTCATGATTGTAAAAGAGAACCTAAATCGCCAGCCTTCTACAGTGAGGGAAGATGTATGGCATCATCGAGTTTAGTACTTGTGAGATGATGCCCAAAATATATAATGCGATGTAATCCTAGCAATCCAAAGTAGTCAGTCTTCAGCCTTTCAGTCATGAGCACATCTTTATAAAAACAGAATTAATGGTAAGATAAGGGTATCCATAAGTGCACTTGGCACCAGGATATCCTGGGCTGCCGTTTGATGATTGACTCTGTTGTCATGTCATCAGATTTGTAGCCACATATTCTGTACACTTGTGTGAAGAGAGGAGCTGAGCTGTCAACTGATCACCACCTGGTGATGACCTGACTCCGATGGTGGGGGAAGCCGCCCTCCAGACCTGGGGAAAATGTAGTTGAGTTCTCCTGGGAACATTTGACAGAGTCTCTTGTCAGAAGCACCTTCAACTCCCCCTTCCGATACAATTACAACTATATCCCAATGGATGTTAGGGAGAGTCTGAATGGGTCATGTTCCATGTCTCCATTATTGAGGTGACAGCCCGGAGCAGAGACTGGAAAGTCATAGATGCCTGTCATGGGGTAACCACAAACCAGGTTGTGGACACCTGTGGTGAGGGGGCCATCAAGCAGAAGAAGGAGGCCTATCAGGTCCTTTTGGCCTGTGGGACTCCCAAAGTAGTGGACAGGTACCAACAGGCCAAACGTGCTATGGCCCAGGCTGTTGCCGATGCAAAATTTTGGGTGTGGGAGGTGATTGGTGAGGACCTGTAAAAAGACTCAAAAAGGTCCTGGACCACCGTCTGACACCTCAGAATTACTCCACAAACACTGATTACAGTGGAAATGGGGAGCTGCTCACCTCGACTGGGGAGGTTGTCGTGAGGTGGAATGAATACTTCAAGGACCTCCTCAATCTCACCATGCCTTCTGTAGAAGAGGAAGAGCCGGTGGGTTTGGAGGGGTGCCCATCACTGAGGCAGAAGTCACCAAGGTAGTCAAATATCTCCTCAGTGGCCTGGCGCCAGGACGGACGAGATCCATCCTGAATACATCAAGGCTCTGGATTTATAGGAGTATGTTGGTTGACATGTTTCTGCAGCATTGTATGGTCATCAGGGCCGTACCTCTGGATTGGAAAACTGGGGTGTTAGGTCCCCTCTTTAAAAAAAGGGGAAAGCAGAGTGTGTTCCAACTATTGTGTAATCACACTCCTCAGCCTATCTGGGAACGTCTACTCAGTACTGGAGAGGAAGATCCAACCGATGGTTGAACCTTGGATTCAAGAGGAACAATGTGGTTTTCGTCCTAGTCGCAGCAGTCTTGAGCAGTCATGGAGTTTGCCCACCCTGTCCACATGTGTTTCATGGACTTGGAGAAGTCTTTTGACCATGTCCCATGGGCTATGTTGTGGGATGTGCTCTGGGAGTATGGTATACCGGACCCATTGCTATTCAGGCTGTTTGGTCTCTGTATTGCCATTTCCAGAGCTTGGTCCGCATTGGTAACAACATATAAAATTTGTTTCCAGTGGGGTTTGGACTCCACCAAGGCTGTCCTTTGTCACCAGTTCTGTTCTTGATATTTATGCATAGAATTTCGGGGCACAGCCAAGGCATTGAGGGGTTCTTGTTTGGCTGCCTCATCGGATCTCCTCTCTGCTTTTTGTCCTTTTGGCTTCATCAAGCTAGGACCTCCAGCTCTTGCTACAGCAATTCACAGCTGAGTGTGAAGCAGTTGGGATGAGAATCAGCACCTCCAAATCTGAGGCCATGGTTGTCAGTCAGAAAAGGGTGGTATGCACACTCGGGTCTGAAATGAAGTTCTGCCCCAAGTGGAGGAGTTGAAGTATTCTGGGTCTTATTCATGTGTGAGGGAAGGATGGAGTTGGAGATTGACAGGTGGATCGGTGCAGCCTCTGTTGTAAAGTGCAGCTTCTACCTGTCCATTGTGGTGAAGAGGGAGCTGAGTCGGAAGGCAAAGCTCTCAGTTTACCAGTCGATTTATGTTCCTACCATCACCTATGGTCATGAGCTTTGGGTAGTGATGAAAAAGAACAAGATCGCAGATACAAGTGTCTGAAATGAGCTTCCTTCCAGGGTGGCAGGGCTCTCCCTTAGCGATAGGGTAAGATGTTCTGTCATCTGGGAGGAGCTCAGAGTAGAACCGCTGCTCCTCCGCATTGAGAGGAACCAGTTGAGGTGGCTTGGGCATCTGATTAGAATGCTTCTTGAACATTTCCCTGGTGTGGAGTTTTGGGCCTGTTCGGGAAGAGACCCTGGGGTCAACCCAGAAAATGCTGAAGGGGCTATGTCGCTCGGCTGGTCTGGGAATGTCTTGGTATCCCCCAGGAGAGCTGTAGGAAGTGGCTGGGGAGAGGGACGTCTGGACCACACTGTTTAGGCTGCTGCTCAGTCAACTCAACCCTGGAACAAGTGGAAGAAGTTGATGATGAAGATGAAGCTTAATGGCTTTCACGAATCTAAAGCTTATCCACTCTTTTATTTCCCGAACCACTTAATCTATTAGGGTCACAGAGAGGCTATGGTCTATCTCAGACAACTCTGGGCAAAGGTGGGTTTCACCCTGAAAAGCTCGTCAATCAATCGCAGGGTAACCCTCACACAACCATTCACACTCATACCTTGGGGCAATTTGGAACAGCCAATTAGCCTAATGTGCATGCCTTTGGACTGTAGAAGGAAAACAGAATACCCGGAGGAAACCCAGGCAAACATGGGTAGAGCATACAAACTCCACACAGAAATTCCTTCGCCGTGTCCATGACTTGAACTCAGGACATTCTTGCTGTATATCCAAAATCAACAATGCCACTGTGCCACTCCATCTAAAGGTTCCAGGGAAAAACACAAAATCTCTGATGCAGAGACCATATTTAGGACTGGAAACAAA
Source organism: Euristhmus nudiceps (assembly GCA_030068295.1). Taxonomy (NCBI): domain Eukaryota; kingdom Metazoa; phylum Chordata; class Actinopteri; order Siluriformes; family Plotosidae; genus Euristhmus; species Euristhmus nudiceps. Next base: position 8,479,862 of record JAQNCB010000010.1, on the reverse strand, counting down.
AGGCAAAATAATGTTCTTTGGATCGATTGAATGTAAAAAGTGATTATGAATATATGAATCATTTTCCATTCCTGGTCAGAAATATAGGGACCTTTTCTAAGAAAAAAAAATATTCAATGGACACTAAATTAACGTACCTTCTGCTTCAACAATCCTCATGTAAACCCCAAACTGTAGCAATGACCATATTATAATGTCTCGTTTCTTATCCATGAGACACCATGCTTCAGCATACTAGAAACTGAAATGTACATCAACTGCTCCTCAATGTAAGCCATCCACAGAATCAAAATTTTCCCAATCCATTGAAAATGATATATGATGTGAATATTATATGTCTGTGTCCCTGCATCCTATATAGCATACATCAATCTGACGGCTAAGGTCTGTTTATATTCAAGCAGTGGTATTTTTCATTTTTAGAACTGCCTTATCTTTTATTATAGTTGTGAAAAGACTGGAGTCCATGCCAGTTGGACCTTGGCGAGGGAGGAGTAAACCTCGAACAGCTCGCCAAACCCTTACTGGGCCGACATAGACACACACAACTATTCACACACATAGTCACACCTAGGGGCAATTTGGAACAACCAATTAGCCTAATGTGCATGTCTTTGGACTGTGGGAGGAAACCTGGGAAAGCACAGGGAAAACATGCAAACTCAACACAGAAACACGATTTCAAAACAACCTTTCTTTTTTCACATACTTACTTACAAAACTACAAAAATACTTTTGATTCAAACAATCCACAGAATGTAAATACTGTATACATAAGGGTTCAAGATTAAAATTTCTAATGAGTATATACTACATGGCGTGATCTGATTGGTCTGCTAATTTGGGGTGAATAGACATTTTCCTAAGTGGAAAATTACTTCAACCAAACAATGACGACAGTTAATCACTCTTATTGGGAGCAGGCAGCATCAGCATTATCATGTTTTTAAAATGTAAAATAAACCTTAAAATCTTTATTAAAATTTATATTAAAATTGTAAAAATGTTAGTGTTTTTCTTGTGTTTCCATGTAGTATATACTAAATCTTTGAACGAGTTTATATAAATACACACCATTATGGGGTTGTGTTTCTCATTCTTATGCAGTATGTCAAAAAACTTCTGAATAAGTTTAGGTACACGCCAACACCTAATGCGCTTATGCTCTGCTCGCAATGTACACAGAGCTCACCGGATCTGCCTTTGTCATTGCTAAATTATGTAAAATAATTAATAAATAAATAATAAAAACCTTGACTTAGTTTTTTGTGTTCATGTGTAGCATATACTAATATTATTATTATTTGCCTCAGGCTCAGTGGATGTCATTGAATAGGCCCATTCACATTCAGTCTCAGTGACTATTCAATGACATGAACTTCACCTATGCCACTGAATTATTGATTAATGTACAACAAATTGAAGAATAGCAGGATTGCACTACAGGTACAGAGTAGGCCTTTTTTATAGTGATGAAAACAAGACTATATAACATCCATGTACCGGTACTCAATCCATGAAATACTCATCCATGTAAGTCAACACAACACAATTGCAGAACCCACTTATGGTCTCACCTCAGTACGAATTAACCGATAACATGCTAAATTGATAATGACATGCTAAATTGATAATGTTTTGTCACAGACCTTGCTATGTAAGTATTCATTCATCCATTTTCTGAACCGCTTAATCCTAATTAGGGTCGTAAGGAGGCTGGCGCCTATCTCGGCCGACTCTGCGCGAGGGCAGGGTACACACTGGACAGCTCGCCAGGCCATCACATGGTGTTATGTAAATATATACAATGCTATTTGCTGAGTGGATAGAAAATGGAATAGCCTACAGTCACTCTATGCATAAGAACCACTGAGTTCTCTACAGAACTGGGTGGTAGCAATGACCACAATAGCTACAAAAGCTACCAAACATAAGAGTTACAAGCTGTGTATTCACATGTGTATATATATATAACAACCATTCGGAATCTTTCTCCTCTTCCTTCTGTGACAATGTCATTTCTTCAGCACTTCACAGAGTACACATACTTTGCAGGGTACCATATTCTAACAAATTAAAAAGATGCAGAACCTTACAAGACACCCCCCTGGGAAGCTGCCCATAACACCTATATCTAAATCTGCCCCAATTGTATGTATGCTTTATTTTGTGCAATAAATTGGCTGAACAACGGAATGAAAACATCACAACTGAGTTTCTGATTGTTGATTTAACCAAAGGATAGTTAGTCATTTCAAAACTTTTTAAATCATGGGTTAGCTACAACTGCCAGAAAGATTTTCCAAAATGTGATGTCATTTATGTACTTGTATACAGTTGTTGAAACGAACATCAATATGCCTGACTTTCCATTGAAACAAACATACAAAATGCTGTTTGTCAATGAAGTGTCTGGCTGCTGCTCCTAACTGGGTCTTGATAACTACATATTTTGTTGTTTGTATAGGGTTTTAAGCTTGTGTGTGTGTGTGTGTGTGTGTGTGTGTGTGTGTGTGTGTGTGTGTGTGTGTGTTTTACAGACTGTTTCCTGCATATAAGATGTTTGCAGCAAAAAGAGTGACATTTGTCTCCATTAGGCACAGGCTAAACGCTTCATTAAGAAGGAGTGTGAGGAGAAATGTAACCCTCACTCTCTACTTGTGTCGGAGGCTAAAATCCACCGTGACGTTTGATGTGTTTGGGGTAATGGCAACTGTCACAGTGTCAGACAGGGCATTTGTGACCGCAGTTTGTGTCACCACAGCCCATCAGTGGGAAATTACACAGCGAAGAGAACACAATTAGCTTTCCAACTCGTTAAAAACTGTCTCCACCTAAATGAGCTCCACTTTGTAAAGTTAAAAAAGTGGGGACAAAAAAAAACATTTCAAATTAATCCAAGTGTTTATTACACATCTTTCCATTTCATCCTTTGCTTTACAGTTCATTGAGTGCCCAAGGAAGTTGCTGAGGAAAAGGAGAAAAGATGTGAGGGGAAAATGTAAGTGGGCACTATCACTCATTCCTCAAATATGTGACAACAAATCATTATGGGTAGCACAACGATTGATCAACAGTCAGCTCGTAATTGATATCAACAAAGTGGGGTTTTTTCCTCCCTCTTTCTTGTCCACACTCTCATCTCTCACACCATTCAGGCCACCACAATATTGAAAATGGTCCCTGACACCATGTGGCACACTCAACAAGGTGGCTGCTTCGATCTATCAAAGGGAAATTGAATTACAGTAATCACTACGCCAATGAGATCTTATTTGTATGTATTCTTTTTTTTTCCAATCGTATATCCCTCGATGGTGAAGAAAGCAACTCTTGTACCTGCAAGCATGCAATACAAACATATTATAATCAACTGTTTTGTGACTAGAAGCAGGGAGGGAGGATTGTATTTACATCACGGAGATGCTTCCATCGCATCGTTGAATTTAATTAGTAATATCACACATCGTTTTCCACACAAGTTAAATTTCAGTAACCATTAATGACCTTCATTTGGGTCTTATTGGCTGTAAAGCAAATGCACATGCACACTGGATACAACAGTGCCAAAATAACAACATGCCATTTTGCTTCCTCCTCCAGACAAATTTCAAGTTATGCTATCCAAATCATTCATCCATTAAATTGATGTGCCACAAGATGGTTAAAAGCATTCATTTAAAATGATATAAAGTGAGCAGTGAGGGGAAGAACTCTTTAAAAACATTAATGCAAAAGGGCAAAAATTATAGAGATATTATTATTACTTATAAAGAATATTGACTTTCAAATTGCAGGTATCACTGACTGGTGTCACTGTAGGGTACACCCTGAACAGCTCGCCAGGCCATCACAGCCCCAACACACACAACCATTCACGCTCACACCTACGTGTGGTTGGGAACAGCCAACCAGCCTACTGTGCATGTTTTTGGACTGTGAGAGGACACCGGAGTACCCAGAGGAAACCCACACAAGCACAGTGATTACATGCAAACTCCACACAGAAACGCCCGAACCTGGGAACTAAACCTTCTTGCTGTGAGGCAGACGTGCTAACCACTGCACCACCATGCCACCAGTAATTCATTCATTCATTCATTTTCTGACGCGCTTAATCCTAGTTAGGGGCGCGGGGAGGCTGGCGCCCATCTCAGTTGACTTTGGGTGAGGGCAGAGTACACCCTGGATAGCTTGCCAGGCCATTGCAGGGCAGAAACACATTGATGGCTATGCAGCTACTCTTGATGAAAGTCACCAATGGTTCTTTTACACGCCTCTCACCACAGACAGTGAGAGACATGGCCGGCCGTTGATAACCCAGTTAGCTGCACTGGGGGACAATACAAAATAATGTCTAAAAACAAACCAATCAGAAAGGTGAGATAAAAGATGCCTTAAACCTCACAGCGGAAAGTTGATTTCACCCTAATTATTTCTGTAGACAAGCATCACACAATCAAGAGTATTGATATTCTTCATGGAGTTTTTGTGTAAGCACAAATAAGAGAAATGAGTAGTCAGGAACATTGGGAATATCAAGTAGCGCATGGTGCTGATTAGCATGGCAAACACAACAAATCTTCATCGCTCTTACCCACTCAGTCAGCAGCTCCGTTTGAAGACTCTACTAGTGGGACATCTGATCAGGCGGCATGGACCTTTGAGACATACACAATTTCAATGACTCTCTCTCTCTCTCTCTCTCTCTCTCTCTCCCCCCCCCCCCCTTGTGCGCACGCACACACACACACACGCAGTGGACCCCTATGAGAGCTCATTACTCCTGGCATATGTACCCCTACATCATCATTCAGTGCACTGCAGTAGGAGGCAATAAGTTTTGATTGGATCGACATTCCAGATATTTACCAGTGAAATAAATAAAATATTTCATTCAAAGTTAGCTCCTTAAACTCCTAGATCCTGTCAATGTCCAGTGTTATATCCCTGTCTCTTATCACTAAATAATTTCCTAATAGTCAAGCTGTACAATAGCTATTTAATATCAGTTAAGTACCGTATTTTCCGGACTATAAGTCACACTTTTTTTCATAGTTTGGCCAGGGGCCGACTTATACTCCAGAGCGACTTGTATGTTAAAGTATTAACACATTATTATATAATTTTGGTATTTTTTTACAACCGAATTTCACATGTTGATTATTTTTAACACTGGCAACACAGGAAGTGTTTGGTGCTGTTGAGAAGGCTGACCCAGATTTCCAATGATCCGGAAAGACAGCGTATTTATTGTCAATGTTTTAAGTGGGAATATTAAACACACAGGATTAAAAACATTAACAGGATTAAAAACAGAGGATTTCAATGGCTGAAAAGCACAGTGAGGGAACATTACATCGGCATCTGAGACAGGTAAATAACAGAGGCTAAATGCTAATGCTAAGCTAAATGACTCCTCACGCAAGATATAAAGCATATCATAAACCATAGATTGAAATGAAGAGTCTGTTTTAACATGTTTGAGCTGACAGTTTGATGTTTCAATGGAACTATATGTTCCTGTGTGTAAAGGTGAGCCTGCACCTTTTTTTCCCCCTCCCCACGCTGTGTTAGGTGCAAAGTAGGCAGAGACTCACTGTGAGCGTCTCACACACCAACATTTTCATTACCCCTTCTCTCATCATGTCATGTTTTAGTCGCCAAAGATCCATTTTTACTGCGTCATCGTCACGTTGTCGTCATACAAAAAAAGGTGCATTAACAAAATTATTTTTGTTAAAAACAACACTGCCCCCAAAATGCGACATATACTCCAGTGCGACTTATATATGCTTTTTTTTTTCTTCATTATGCCATTTTTAGATGATTCGACTTATACTCCGGAGCGACGTATAGTCCGGAAAATATGGTAGCAATAATATCTATAAATTAATTAATAGTTATGAATTATTTAATAAATATGCAGCTTTGGGAGACAAAGGTTGTTGGTTTGATTCCCAAGCCAGCAGAAAAGATCTGTAGCGGTGGGGGGCTGCACCTACCCTTCCTCCACCTTCATGGCTGAAGTGCCAAAAAGGCAATAATTTCCCTTGTGGAATTAATGCAGTATAGCAAAATAAAAAATAATGTCATATATTATCATATAATGTCATATCAAATGTAAAATGTTTAAATGGCTAGATCACTTAAATACTAATTTACATAGTAGCGAAGCACTTGAACAGGCATGGAACACAACTTCGATATGTGGACTTAAACACGGTCATGTGACCAGGTGTTGCCCCTGGTTACAAAAGCTCGTTCCCATACTGGAGGCCACACAAACATTTTACGACACCAAAGGATACAGGCTGATACAATAACTCCTTCTGACTACTTTCTTCCCCGACCGGCACCACAAAGACACCTTCAGAAATTAGCTTTGTTAATTGACCCTTACAAACATGTATCACAACTGAGTGCAGACTGAACACTGGGCAGTCTGAAATGTTCGTGAACAAATATTACTACATAAAATGGCAGTTCATTATGTACCGGTAGAAAAGAACTAAAAGTCGTGGCTTCATTCAGTTGTTTCGACCGAGCCGAACTAGCTAACAACACACACACCTTCTCTCAGGCTGTGCTTTGCTTTCAATATAATAATTTCAAATGAGTAGCGTTCTCATTATTATAAACAAAACAGGACACAAAATATTAGCTTTACATGTGCATTCACTGGTTATAATAAAATGGTCACTACAAACACGGTTCTTTACACCAGTGGGCCCCAACCACCGGGCCGCAGACCGGTACCGGTCCGTGGGTCATTTGGTACCGGGCCGCACAACAGGTGAATAAAAAAGAATTATTTTGAAAAAACGCTTTCGTGGCCGGAAGTCCATGGAAGCTTATTGGCCGAGCTCTCACGGGAGAGAGGAACGGCATATGCACACTTCCCTGTCACTCACAGCGATCGCCAGCCAATCATGGGTGTCTGTGAGCTCATTCGTACGAGGGGGCGGATAGCGCTTTCCTTCCAAGAGTGTGAGAAAGCCCCCAGGTACGCAAGGCACTGCAGTTCGAAAAGAGGCGGGTGGCTAGTGTTGCATGTCATGTCACGGAGGGGGCATATGCATGCTTTCGCCCCTCCCTGGTGTCTTTGGAGAAAGTCCTACTAATTCAGTGGGATGGTGAGTTGTATTTTTTATTTTTTTTTGAGTTGATTCTGTACCGGTCCGTGAAAGTATTGTTTTACATGAAACCGGTCCGTGGAGTAAAAAAGGTTGGGGACCGCTGCTTTAGACCACAGAGCTCGAATTTTTATTATTTTTTTTACCAGCCAGCCGGACTAGTTACCTAACAAAGTTACTAGCCGATCAGAAAATCAACTAGCCAAAGTGAGTCTGATCTCAGTGAGTTCAACCCTTGGTAAAAATTAGACAGAAGATTATATATTATACAATTGTTCATAACTAATATGCATTTTATTTTATTTCACGAGTATTTTGATACCGTTGTTCAATAAAAAAAAATGAGAACAACTCAGAGCACCAAAATAACATAAAAAATAATGATGATTTTTTTTTTCCCGTCTCAGGTGGCGGCTTAACACCTTTCAAAAAATTCCACATTATAAAGCTGTTTTGACAGTTGAAGATGTCAACAAAACATTAAATGTATTTGTAAGCAATAGTATTGACATTTATTTTACATCATATGACTCACATGACAGACAGAGAGAGAGCACGCGAGACAGACACAACTAGAGCATGCATGCGAGACAGACACAGACAGAGCGTGCGTGAGACAGACAGAGCTCTTTTTATTTTTCCATACAGAATAGGTAATACGTCATATATAAGCTCCGTGTTTAAATGTCCGCTTTTATTGTATATTTTTTCAACTTACAAGCCCGTCCTTTTTTGAAAATATATTTTCAACTCTCCAAACCGAGCGAGCTGGTAACTGAGCTAACTCATCAAATGAGAAATTAAGTCGCATCTGGCGACCGCACTACCGCGAATTTCGAGCCCTGCTCCAAATATGCTCTGGAGATGTTGCTAAACCATTTAGCTTACCTTTTTCTGAAGAATTCTTTAGCATGCTCACCCTGGCTTTTAATAACTGCCGGAACATGGAAAAAACATTTGTCTCTTTCCCTTTCAGTGTGGTTGGAACAACCGATTACAGCATATTTACTCTACGTTCTACATTTAAAGGCTCCACTGGGCCACCAGTATGGTGCCACAGCAGTGCTTTCTTATTGGCTTCCGGGTTGTGATGCGTATTGCAGAAGCTCTATAGTTGTCTCATGTCCATGCCTGCATTGATGCTGATTGGCTGTTATGTATCACTGGCAAAGAGAGGCTTAAACACCACCGCTCAGCCTATCACTGAATAAAAAACACACAATCTTACTCAGGTAGGAAGACAAATCATCACAGAGCCGCAGACCGATCTCAGGGAAAACAGGGATGATTTATTTATTTCCCCCTTTCTTAAAGGAGTCACGCTACCCTTATGACACCACCCTCAGACACCTACCAATAGAGCTGTCTATCGGGAGGTTCACTTTTAAGCAGAGCTTATACCTTTATATTATGCTCAAAAAACAAACACGAAGCAGTTGTAAATGTATAGACCTTCTTTTGACAAACATTTATTTAGTTATTTCACATGTCAGAGATGGGATGCTAGATTGTGTGCAGCTGGTTCGAGATAGCTTGCTTTTTTAAACCTTTTCAACCGAATCCTCTCATAGAAGTTTGATTGGGTTTAAGGACAGGGTGATTGGGTTTTTCAATTACGGACAACAGTGTCTCCTTTTTCTTCAAATATCTTGTACTTTCACAAACCGCTAACTAGAGCACTTTTTGTGCTGATATGAGAAAAAGATCTCATGCAACGTACACACTTTCCAGTGCTAGCTCGTATCAGCTAACCAACTAGATTATAATTACTATTATCAGCAAATTATCAGATGCATAAAAAAATTGGGTTATCTCAGAGAAATTTGTTTGAGGTGAGTATATGAAGAAATGGATTGACATGGTTGAATGCCTTTGATTAAGGAGTCTGTATGAAGTTACTTGGGAGTGTTTGAAGAAGTTGTAAAAGAGGGTTGTATGCAGAATTAGTTTGAGATGGTTGGATGGAGAATATGTATGGGAATGTTGATTGAGGAAGGTGTATGAGGAACATGTTGAGGAAGTTAAGGAAGCTGTACGAGGTTTTATAAGGAATATGCTTGAGGACATTGCTTCAGGATGTATGATGTTGTTTGAGGAGTCTGTGGACATTTTTGAACAAGTTGTATCAGGTTGTATAAACAGGCTGTTTCAGGATGTTGTTTGAAGAGGTTGTATGATTGTCTTTGGTTGTATGAGGAAATGTTTGAGGATGTTGTATGAGGAGGCTGTTTGTAGAAAAAGTTTGAGGAAGTTGCATGAGATTGTATGAACAGGCTGTTTCAGGACATTGTTAGAGAAAATGGTATGAGGTTTAATGAGGAATATGTTTGAGGATGTTTGAGGAAGTTATATGATTGTCTGAGGTTGTGTGAGGAAGCTGTTTGAGAAATTTGTTTGAGGAGGTTGTATGAACAGGCTGCGTGGGGAAGTTGTATGAGGAGGATGACTGAGGACGTTGTATCAGGTTGGATGAAGAACATGTTTAAGGACCTTGTTTGGGGAACTTGTATGAGGTATAAGGAATATGCTTGAGGATGTTGTATGAGGTTGTATGAAGAATATGTTTGGGGACATTATATGGGGTTGTATGAAGAATATGTTAAAGGACGTTGTTTGGGGAAGTTGTATGAAGAATATGTTTGAGAATGCTGTTTGAGAAAATTGTATGAAGAATGTATTGTATGAGGAATATGTTTGAGAACAGTGTATGAGGTTGTATGAGGAATATGTTTGGGGACAGTTTGAGCAAGTTGTATGAAGAATATATTTAGGGAGGTTTAAGGAAGTTGTATGAGGTTGTATAAAGAATATGTTTAAAGAGGTTTGAGGATGTTGTATGAAGAATATGTTTAAAGACTTTGTTTTGGGGAAGTTGTATGAAGAATATGTTTGAGGATGTTGTTTGAGAACAGTGTATGAGGTTGTATGAGGAATATGTTTGAGGACAGTTTGAGCAAGTTGTATGAAGAATATATTTAGGGAGGTTTAAGGAAGTTGTGTAAGGTTGTATAAAGAATATGTTTAAAGAGGTTTGAGGATGTTGTCTGGGGTTGTATGAGTAGAACGCTTGAGGACTTTATTTGAGAAAGTTTCTGATTGTCTGAGGTTGTATGAGGGAGCTGCTTCAGCAGTTTGCATGAAGGATCTGTTTGAGATCGTTGTTTAGGAAAATTGTATGAGAAATCTGATTAATAGTTGTTTGAGAAAGCTGTACAAGAAAGTTGTTTGAGAAATTTAACTGATGAGGTTGTATAAGGAAGTTGCTTGAGGTGACTGTTTCCCTTTTTTTGTAGCCTTAGAAGCATAAAATTAAGAGAACATCTTTTCATGGTTATAATATATATAATTATAATTAATATAATGATCTATAATTTTGGCGGCACAGTGGTGCAGTGTTTAGTATGTCTGCCTCACAGCAAGAAGGCCTGGGTTCAATTCCCGGGTTTCTGTGCAGAATTTGCATGTTCCCCCTATGCTTGCATG
>JAQNCB010000010.1:8461743-8464243 GCA_030068295.1 Euristhmus nudiceps | reverse complement strand
ACAGATTAATCTCATAAAACCCAGCGAGTGAGGCGAACAGTACCTCTGACTCATAGCAGAGGGCGCTAGTGAGCCCACAGCTTCTTGCAGGACCTACACTCTTCTTCATTTGTTGTTATATTTATTTTACAACCCGCCTTATCAAAATGGAAGATTTCATTTCCAAGTTGATAAAATTCACAAATCTGGATTTTCAATCAAAACAAGAGGTAAAATAACTAAAGGAAGACCAATGCAGTTGGAATAAATTTTAACCTCAAATGAAATATATATCACATATTTATGTAAAGAATCATGCTGATATGAGACATAAAACACAACACAGTGTCCGTTGTCAATCAAATGATGAATCGTATACTCTTTTGAGTTCATTTGTATTTGTAAATATGATACTCAAAGAGTCAGTGCCTCACCAGCTGTCAACCTCTCCACGCATCACTATAAAAAATGAGTCACAAATTACATTTCCCAGTCTAATATTTTCAAGAAGTGCATTTAGCCTTGATTGCAGTATGTGATCTCCAAGGTATTGTTGCTCCAGTTGGTCAGGTTGAGGCTCAGTAACATTAATATAAGGATAAAATGAAGTCAGATGATGACCTGAATGAGCAGGCTATCACATCAATGGACTTTTTCTTGCCTGATGGCACAGATATAAAATGGGGACTCAAATAATGAGAGAGTGGTTCAGGGTCAATGAGGAATCATTTCATATATGTATTTGCACCACAGAAAGCGTTCACATTCATGTCAGTGCTAAAACAATCCTGTCAAGATTCCAAGCTGAACTATAAAATGTTTAGTGATGTCATGCACTGGTATGTTAAGCACTCTGGAATGCTGCATTTCTCTTTAAACTCTTCTGCCTCCATTATAATTGTTGTCAAGCACTAGGTGACTAGGACTGTAATAAGACTTTTTAAAATTTTCATTGAAAGCCTGCTGCTAGTTCTTAATATGGGTCTAGAATATTGTATAAATATACATAGGATTGATGCGGAGTGGCGCCCCTCAAGCTTTCAGCCTATAGTCTCCTGATGAAAGCCTGCATTATCAGGCTAGGCATCAGAAGACGCCAACAGTCCGCACTGGACTATGCCTTTTATAGATAGATAGATACATAGGATCTTTTCCATCAGCCTTTTTTCAGTTCCTATTGGTATGGTACAAGGGTTCACACAAAAAATTAATACTAATAAAATAAAAAAAAAATCAATAACAGTAATTACTCAGCAGAGAAGAATATTTCTAAATTTAATCTAAAGGCTGATGTCATTTATTAATTACAAAATATTGAGATCTGTTGAGGATTTCTCCAAGGTCTGGTGAGATGTTGCCTTTTTTGTTCATTTCTGGTAATGTTTGGTTTAAATATGTCTCACAGCTGTCAATGAGATATATTGGAGTGGAAGGAGGCACTGCTGTGTGCCCTAAGGAATGACCTGACTACTGACCCAACTTTAAACCCAATCAAGCTGCTCTAGAATGAGTCAAATTGAAAGGTTTCAGTGTCCATCCAGCTTCACACATCCTTGAGAAACTGGACAGGAGGCAGGACATGATGTGTGAAAAGTTAATAAGCATCTCATTACATCTTTGAGAAATGCCAGAATAAGATTCCTGTTTTGTATAAAGGGGTTTTTTTGTATATTTTTTAATCAGACGACATTGCCTGCAATGCTTCCTTCATTGAAAATTGGAATTTTATATTGCAATATTGCACTGTTTAATTATATCCATAAAATTCTCCAATTTATTAGAAACAGTTTAAAAGATGTGTGCTCAGACCTTTCAACAGTAATGTATAACAATTAATTAAAGGTTTTAGTATGTACTACAACTGGGCTATCAAAGGCCAGCCATGTCTCTCACTGTCCATTGTGATTTTGATTTTTTTTATTTATTTGTTTTGATATACTGCATTAATCCCACAGGGGAAATTATTTCCTCTGCATTTAACCCATCCAAAATGAGAACCCATACACTAGAAGCAGTGGGCTGCCACAGACATTGGGGGTAGAGCCTGGAGAGCAGTTGGAGGTTAGATAGCTTGCTCAAGGGCACTTCAGCCATGAATGTGGAGGAAGGAAAGGCAGAGCTCACTACCCCTCTGCCACAAATTTTTCCTGCTGGTTCGGGATTTGACCTGTTCGTCCCAAAGCCACTTCTCTTACCATTAACTACGGCATGTAGAGGCATGTAAAAGAATCATCGCTGATTTTCACCAAGGGTACACTGCATAGCCGTCAGTGTATTTCTGCCTTGTGATGGCCTGGTGAGCTGTCCAGGGTGTACTCTGCCCTCACCCAGAGTCGGCTGAGATGGGCACTAGCCTCCTCAAGACACTAATTGGGAATAAGCAGTTCACAAAATGAATGAATGAATGAATGAATGAGTATAGGGCAGCGGTGGCCTGGTGGTAAAGTGCTGGATTGCTGATCCCAGGGTTGGGGGTTCAAGCCCCACTGTCAACAGTTGTCACCGCTGTCCCCCCAGTGCA
>JAQNCB010000010.1:8403999-8414795 GCA_030068295.1 Euristhmus nudiceps | reverse complement strand
TATATAAATAAGAAAAAGTGAATATTTGCTCGAGAACATTCTAGCTGAATCTTGGGGGTGAGAAGGCAACACATTTTTCCTCAGCTCCTGCTGAGTATCATAGCACTATGATCATCTTAGTAACGATACAGGTTAACGATATAGGAAAAACAATGAGCCTTGAAGCTTTGGGGACTTCATGCTTTGTAGTCTTGGATAAAAAATGTTAGCGACTGATTTTAAACAGAGATTGAATCAGTGCACTCCTCGGTGCTCTGCATAATAATCAGCACAAGCAGTCGTTGGTCAACTAATTCCACATGGCTGAGAGGGAGAGCATGCAGTGGTTATTGTAAATACATGAGCAAACAAATAAATAAATAATGTGATTCTTAAAAGTAGTCTATCCTTCACATAAAAATAATATGTGGCACTATAGGGTCGCATTTTAGGGCTTTACATTTACATTTATAAGTTTGACGAATGATTTATGGGGGGTGACGAGTTTGGTATGGCATACAAAATAAGCATATGACTATTTGAAAAGTACAAGTGCTGCAGTACTTCCAACAATCAGACTAGTAAATAGCTGTAAGAAAAATGGCAACTAAAGCACAGTACAGTGATCCCTCACTTTTTGCGTTGAATGGGGGGTCGAGACCCGATGCGAACACCGAATTTACACGAAGTAGGATCGACCCCCCTGAATGATGTATACGTACATGTATATGTGTATATAATATCAATAAATACATATCCAACGCTATAATTACTTATAATAACAATTAAACATTCAAAAACAATGCATAAGATGTACATAAAATATAAATATTAAGTAATAAGATGTAATTAAAATATAAATAATATAAAATACACACGTGTAATTGTACATAGATGTAAATAAAGTGTATGAAATGTGTTTTTAGAACTTTTAACGCAATTGTAATACTGTATATATGTGTAATTGTACATAGCTGTAAATAAAGTGAAAGAAATGTGGTTTTTAGAACTTTTAACGTAATTTTCTTTAGGGTCTACTCACTTCTGCCTCTTCTTCTCTCAACGAATGCTGGGAAATTTGTCTCGGCCAATCAGCTTGCGAGAGTTCAGAGCCGTGTCCCAAACTGAGTATCAAAAAACCGGAGTCGGTAGTGAACTTGCGGCCTTTCCCTTAACTTTTTCCCAATTTAATAGTTCACTGCCGACTCCGGTTTGGAATTTGGCTCCGAATTCTTGCAAGCTGATTGGTTGAGACAAATTTCCCAGCATTAGAAGAGGCTGGGATGAGAATCAGCACTCAAAGTTGGAATCAGAGTCAACCTGAGAACCGAATCTCAGTCAATAGCGACCCCTCGCGGCATTTTTTCCTGATTTTTCCTTTTTTTTTTGATGAATATTTTTTTTTAAAAATCCACGATGCACTGAAGCCACAGTACCTGAAGCGCGATATAGCGAGGGATGACTATAGTAGGATTTAACAGACAGGCGTACTAAAAATATCACTTATAAATTACTACTGAGACACAATAATGGAATAGGTTTACAGTTTACAAGACCAAGACTGAGAAGTTTCACTCTTGGTAGAATACCCTTTGTTGGCAGGTCTTAAGGACAGGAATAGAATGTCCCGTGGCTCTGCTGAGTGGCTTAATATACAAATTTTTGATGGTGGCACTGTGTTATATTAATAGACTTGCTAGGATGGTCTTTAAATGGTTGATACTGGTGGAGCTTCATCCAGGCTGAGATGTCTGTAAGGCAAATATGCTAAGACTCGGGGATCAAGAGAAAGAACAGATAGAGTATCAGGTGAGTCATACAGATATGAGAACCCTTGAGATGTTATGACTACTTCCAATGTGTGGACTTAAAGAAGAGGACATGGCAATGCAGAGATCCTGGTGGTACATCAGCCATCACTTGATAACTGATAATGAGCACTTTACTGCATGGCTGAGCAGTATGAACAAGAGGAAATCCTCTGATGATGAGCTCAAAGAAGTTTGATGAAGAAAAAGAAGGTATGCAAGCACTACTTGATATCTAATATTGCCAGTAGTATGTGGACACCTGACTAAAGGTGGGCCTTCCCAAAAAGCACACTTACTTGGGTCCCACAGCAGTTGAAAATATGTCCTTGATAGAGTTGAAGGTAGAGAAATTAGGATCCACCATGTTGAGCTTTCTTATCCTGACTAGTACCCAGTAACTGGAGGTAATTTCCAATTAACCTCCAAAGATCAATATTTGTTCAAGGATCAGATTTCCAAACAATTTCCTCCTGGATCAATGATGGGTTTTTTTTTTGTTTGTTTTGTTTCTTTCTGATAGAAATTCTGATAGAATTCACATGTGGGGAATAACATCACACAGAAGTTCGATATCTCTTACAACACTGTGAGCAAGGCTTTTAGTGAATAGAGTTTTTTTAAAGATCCTCTGTGGTTTTAAACTGTGATGTGCGGGGCTAAGCACATACGGCCGTTTTATTTCACTGTTGTTGTTGGTACCATTGTTTATCAGTGTTACTATGCCCTCTTCTCCTGTCCCACCTGAGGCCAGTGAAATTAACAGAAGAATAAATGACATTAACTCTGAGCAGAAGAGAAACAGCTGCAGCTGGAACAAGCAATGAAATCAGTCCTGATGAACAAACAGGGGGTCTATAAACAGCTCCCCAGGTCCTTTATTTCATTTTATTTATTTATTTATTTATTTATTTATTTATTTATTTATTTATCTATCTATCTATTTTATTTTATTTTATTTATTTATTTATTTATTTTTGGGGACAAGGGGTGGAGAGCCAGAATAGATGGCGTGTCTAAGATCACACAGCAGGGATCTGGCAGTTTTCTTCTACTCTCACTAAAACACACAGGGATTTATTTCAACATGTAGCTCCAGGCTTGACACTATGCATTCCCCAGAGTCAGGATTTAAAGACACACACACACACACACACACACACACACACAGCTAATACTGATAGCTCTGCTTTTCCAACTCTACACAGTAACCCTCAAGCAGTTCCAGCAGTTTCTGGTGGTGCATTTTAATCCCAACATAAAGGAAAGCTTGACTATGTTGATATTCCAGATCCATGACAAATCAGTTGCACTTTTCATTCTGCCATCTTTAATAATTGATAATTAATAGCTAATCAATTATGCCGGGCTATTGAATCCTGTGAATGGTAGCTAATGAATGCTGTTACCTAGTAAAGAATTTCTTTTGTAATTTTATCAATGAAAACACACTCCTTACTCACGAGCTTGAGTCCGAACTTTAAACAGACACAGGGGCGGAGCTCTCACGTGTATATCGATGTTTTCAAGGAATAAAACATAGTGATTTGAGCAAAGCACAGTGACATAGTAGTTAGCACGTCCACCTCACAGCAAGTAGAGTGGAGTGGAGTTTGCATGTTCTTACCATGCTTAGGTGGGTTTCTTCCTGGTACTGCCGTTTCCTTACACAATCCGAATACATGCACATTAGGCTAATCAGATGTTCCAAATTGTCCTTAGTTGTGGGTGTGAGTGTGAATGGTTCTGTATGTGTTGCCTTGCCAAATTCTGGCGAGCTGTTCAGTGTGTACCCAGCCTTCACCCAGTGTTGGGTGAAACAGGCTCCAGCCTACCCGCAACCCTAATAAGATTAAGCAGTTTGGAAAATGAATGAATGATTTGAGTAAATTCGGAGCAGCAGTTGTAAAATATTTTCTCCATTTTTTTTTTTACCTAAACAAATTCATGAAATATCATCAAAAGCTTTTCAGCATGGCTCCATGATTTGGGTTATTTGCATGCAGCATTAGAAAAAAAATCCGCTTAGTGGTTTTTGTGCAATTGCAATAACAAGAAAAACGTGTAGACGATGGAGCCGGCAAAGCTGGTGGCTTCACTTTTGGTATGTGAATCCTTACAGCTCTTCACATTTACAAGTGAGAGCTAATAATGAACCCTCCACCACAGAATTGTCATTCGTCCTTTCTTTTCACTCAGCTTTGGTGTCTCTTTACAATATTTGAATGCAAAAGTTTCTTAACTGAGTTATTTCTTTGTCAACAGTCTTCTTCTGCATCTAGGAAAAGAGTTGAAGGTAAAGCACTGCTAAACACAGCTTATTGAACGCATCCGTCAATCAATCTGAGTTGTGCAATGATGTTTAAATCCGGTAGAGTTTATCAGTGTTATTAGTGCATTGTGCACAGTGGAAGACGACAATGTAAAATCAGATCACTGTGATTAATGTTGTCATCTTTGACCTGGAAATGAAGATGATAAAAAACATCCAATTTTGTTTTCTCCTTATTATATTGTACACCATTTGGTGTCAGACATGTTGTAGTGTTGGCTTAAATTCTCAGTGTTGATTTGCTATAAATACATCCTGGAAAGTGCACTCTTTTATTACCCATAGTGCATTATGAATTCAATGTATTCAACATGAGAGGTGGTTTTTGTGTTGTTGTTGCATTATGACAAGCTAGCGAGATAATACCATTGGTTTAATCAATCCCTTTTGCTTTTGTTTGACCTGGTGTCATGCACAATGTGACGGATGTTAACTTATTTTTGATGCAAACTTAGTGTGATTAAGCTGCAGAGGGTAAGTTCTCAAAAAAAAGGACACATACTTCTGGAGCAGAGAAAAGAAGGAAAGAAAGAAATAGAAACATAAGATGAAAACACAGCAAGGCTAAGGTATGCTTGCATGACTAATTACAATATTTCACCCTGAACCTTTACTAGCTAGAAAGATACTTGAAATAAGACTTCAGTCAGAATATGTTGAGCTGACATGGACTATCAAGCTATTGTTTTAATTTAGCATTAGCTAACAAAATATAACAGTCAGTAACCTCCCCCTGAACTCATCTAAATTTCAATATTTTTCAGTCCACCCTGTTCAGTATGCCACTTATCAGATCATTCTTATAAATTTGTTACCTTTTAAGATTACAAAGCATGGAAGCATATCAACATACTAGGCTGATGGTGCTATGATATTATCAACACAGCCACAATGGATAAAATTGATCATTCATGTGTGGGGCTCCCACGTGACGCTTTGACAAGGTGCATGACTCTTAACCAAGAGATTGCAAGTTCGAATCCAGGTTAATGTGACAGCTATCCGTGACTGGGAATCTGTGGGAGCTAATTGGCTGAGCTCTCACAGGAGGGAGTTACAGTATACACTCACTTCCCTGTTACTCCAATACTAGCCAACCATGGGCATCTGTGAACTCATTTGTATGAGGGGGTGCTTTTTTCCTCCGAGTGTACATGCCTTCACCTCTCCCTGGTTGGTGGTGGTCGTGTGATAGGGAAGGCAATGCTTGATGGGTGGGAACTGGATGTGACTAAATTATGGAGAAAATGGTGGGAAATTAAAAAAAAGAGTTGGCGTGTTACATTTACAGCTGCTACTTGTATAGAAAAGCACAAACAATCGTCAAGAGTACTGATTGGGGGTCCCCAAATTATATTCTGCCTAGTGTCCCACAAAGGGTTAGGCCAGCCCTGACTGCATATATGAGATTAACTTTCTAAACGCTCTTATTTCTCTCTATATGTCACAGCTAGCTTACATAAAATTGTTTCTATCTCAGCAGCATTTCATAGTAGTGTGTTTTCTAAGCTCAAGTAAGTATTGATTAAATTTAACCTTGTATTTTTTGTATCCTTACTGCTGCCCTATATTGTGCTATATATTGAACACTCTGAATCGTAAATAGTATATGACTGAGTAGACTATTCAAGACCATAGCTCTAGTTTAAATTAGCAACGCTAAAAGGGTACAGGCAGTATGTGCTATTGTGTTTATTCTATAGGACACAATGCTTTCTATATCAGCATATAAGCATAGCTATTTATAGAGCATAGAAAACAGTATAAAAAAAATCATAGACATATATTAGGATTTTTTTTTTATTAGTGCGGGCTGAGAATACTGCTGTTTAAGATTACACTTAATGCAAAGTCAACGGACCCAAGTCTTATGCAACATCTCCGTTTGCAGTGTGTACTGATTTCAATTCATATCCATTATCATAAAGTCCATGCAAAGGTAGGAAAGGCATACATTTTCTGTATAGCTTTGGATACACTGCAAGCTATACAAAGCCATACCATCAGACTTCTGCTATAGAAGCTGCCCTTTAGTGACAATCGAAGATCTGTAACCCAATTCCTCACCATTACTACAGAAGAGTTCCCAAGGTAAATGCTTTGGTAAATTGATTCAACATCCTCAAAGTGAACCAGCTTTTTCTGAGTGAGCCATTATAGGCAGAGATGGGTGTCTTCAAACAACTGTGAAACCAAACAGAAAGAAGTAAACTAGGTGTGTGTGTGTGTGTGTGTGTGTGTGTGTGCGCGCGCGCACGCGTGCACGTTTTTTAGAATGCAGTACAGTATTAGTCCTTTGGAATTCTTTGAAGTCAACACCACACAGAGGTGAGGTGAACAGTGTACATTAACAATTGATTCACCTTTGAAGGTGTATTAATGTGAATTTTTTTTTCCCCCCTGCATGCAGAAAAATGTATTGAACGCTCACTTTTAAAGCCCCACTTTAAAGGGCTGTGAGCTATCTTGTTAGTATGGACCCCTAATATCTCTCCATCTATTGTAATGTGCATTCTGTTGTAGCGCCTCAATGCCATCACATTGGCATTGTTGTGCCTTTCTTTGCATATAATTATGGATGCTATGGAAACATATGCAGGGAAGCACTGAGACGCCTATTTGAATTCATATTGCATCTTCTCTCTATCAGAGTGGAGCCGGTGTCCCTTCAAAGACGGCATTGGGATAATGCAGGTTATGTTTTCGATCCGGTCTTCACTCTTCCCCTGAGTGCCTTTTATGAATTGTCCTTTTTAAGTAGTCCAAATTGTGCCCAGTGGTTATTCAGCGCCTTTAAAAGTCAGGATACAGGCATGTTGGATCGAAAAAAAAAAAAAGATAAAGGGGAGAAGAGAAGAGGAGGAATTTAATGTGCATGGAAAATATCTCAGGCTTAATTCTGAGGGGATGTTGATGGGGGATACTTCTTTTTGTTGTATAATGATTATTGTTTTGAGCAGGATAAAGCACACACACACACACACACACACACACACACACACACACACACCATTTTCTAACACAATATGAAGGTGAGGTGTGAAAGTTATGTTCTATAATAAAACACAGTCTTTGACAAATTATATTTAAATAATATAAAATGTTCAAGTGCCAAAGATTATGCTTTAGCCCTTTAATAAGAGTTGCGGAAGAAAACTCATGCATTTAAATATGCTTTTTAGCCTTAACTGCTTTTGGCCCATAGTTGCCTTAGTGAGGTACACCGCAGTATTATTTCGGCCAAAACTATTGGTTGTTTGATTCAAACATAAATGGCATTTTTTTCCTGAAGTGTGGAAATCTCTTTTGGAGCATTAGATTCTAATTATCTCACACCTTAAAGGCAGAGAGAGGGTGCACAAATATAGTGATGGAGAAAGGATGAGTGTCTGAGGGTATGCAGTTGCGCAGACGCCTAAAAACAAAATAAAACGAAAAGAAATTAAGTAGAATGGTACTTCTTTGAATGCCTCTGTATGCAAAGAAAAAAGGGGGGGGGGTATAAAGAAAGGGAAGTGGACAGTGAAGAAAAGGAGACAGATAAATACAGTATGCTCAGAAAAAAGGTCAGGGAGTTTCCTGATTCTGTGCGCCCACAACTCATAAATATAAACATACCATTAGCACCCCCACCTGGAGGATGGACAGGCCTAAACAGACATGTTTATTGAGTTATACTCTCTCATACCTGACAGTCTGACACCACATCAATGCCTGAGAGGAGCGAAATAGTGTTAGTGTGACAACAATGGTCAGATATGAAGAGAGCTCTCTGAGTATCTTTAGGGCACAATTCAGCTTTTTTAATTACCGGTAAGCAGAAAAATAGTCCTAACTCCCACTAATGGCTTGCGTCCAAAGATTTTAGTGAGGTGGGATGACATTAAAAACAACACACCCTCAAAAAAAATTAAGCCGAAAAGACATCACACATGACTACGGCTAGAGGGATGAGCTAGTGAATTTTCAGTCTATCTCTAAATAGTTGAGAGCCCACAACATGCATTCATCCAGCATCCAGCTAGCAACTCGTTTTTCATGAAGCTATGCTTGAGGTAGTGTATAATTACCTAGGGTTTATGGCTTCAGAAAAAAATTAAAGCTCAACTGCATCTCAAAAACCACACAAAAAGAGCTAGAACTTAAAAAAAATACTTTTTCATGTGAGCCTTGTATGTTTTACATAGTGACCCACTCCTGCATAATATGTAATAATAAGTAAGGAAATTTCACATATATTTGGCAAGAGAATGTAATATGTTTCAGAATGAGGGACACAAGATTCTAGCATGAACATTGACTAATGAGAAAATGCTACCTTTGAGAAAACAGCAATAACAGTTACAGGACCAGTTTGTGAATGTACGCATTTGAAACTCCCTAACATCCATACACTAAATGAATCCGGCTCTCGACCAATCAGCATGATCTTCCTAGCAACAGATGAGATCTATTTACACCGAGTCATGTCTGGTTTGAAGCTTTCTCATTTAGTGTCATGTTGGTTTTGATTTAATGTTTTATGATTCAGGGAATCCTTTTAGGATTCCGTAAGTAGGTGCATCATTCTGGCATCGAATATGGATAATAAGGAAATACCCTGAGCAATCACAAAAGCAACTCATTCATAAACAAGCATTTTAACATGGATTGATTGTGTTTATGGATATTTGAATTTGGTCACTTCGAGGATTATTCTTTGAAGGATATATTTTCGCCAATCTCACATTTTCCTCCTGGTAAGCCACTTTCAGCTTACTTTCACTCTTACTCAAAACAATACCTAGCGACTGAATATTATGCAGTAGCGCACAGGTGTCAAACTCAAGGCCCGGGGGCCAAATCCAGCCCTCCAACTCATTTTATGTGGCCCGCAAGAGCTTTTAAATTATATGATTATCACATTTTTTGTCCCAATCATTTCCATGAACTGTAATACATCATCCATCCACTAGTTGGAGCCAACTGATTTCAACTGAACAGCTAGTCATTCATGATTTAGGAAAGATTGTAAGCTAGCTTATCACCATCAAGCATTGTCAGAAAGAAGAAAGCAAATAAAGAAAACAAGGACAAATGTGAAATATTCTATTTCTATACAGATTTCATGGTTATCCTTTTTGTATAGATGCGTGCTTATTTTCCCCTCGAAATTTATGGGTGTGGCCCTCGGTGAAAACGAGTTTGACACCCCTGCTGTAGCGGATCACATGTATGTATATTATCCATATATATTCCCATTTCCCAATCTACAAAAAACAACCTGCAATAGAGTACTTACAAGAAAACAAAATCCTGAGGGGAAAAAAAGAGTGATTTTAGACTAAATTAATCTGGCAACCCTGTTGTCAACCCCCCCCCCCCCCGCACCCTGAGCATGGGACAGAGAAAATACTGGCCAAATGGACCAATTTTATGGTTCATTGTAGTTCCACTGTTTAACCACTAGGTGCAAGGCTAACTCTTTGGAAGTTGAGTGGAGAAAAGGTATGATGGTGCAGTATTTAGAAAGGTGAGCAAATCAATCGTACATTGGCTTATATCTGAAATAATACAGATCACTGATCACCCTAAAGAATCAATTAATATTACATCAGGATTTACAATGCATTGAGATTAATGAGGAAAAGCAACATTTGTTGAACAGCTGAAAGGGTGCGGCTCTGCTCATATGGACAAAGCCACCATTACGGTCTCCCTAACATACCTACTGGCTATTCAACGCATGTATTTCTACATGCCGTCGCAGAGTATCTATGGGTCTTTATATAAAATTTACTTAGAGATGTCCAAATAAGAGGGGCAGTGGTGACTTGGGGGTTAAGTTGCTGGATTACTGATTCGAAGGTTGGGGGGTCAAGCCCCACTATCACTGAGTTGTCACTGCTGTGCCCCCCAGTAAAGCTAACTGAATTATCAAGGGCCAGACATATCTCTGACTGTCTGTGGTGAGAGGCATGTATACGAACCATTGCTATTATTCAGCGAGGGTAGGCCATTAGATTGCAATCAGCGTTTTTCTGCACTGCGATGGCCCGGCGAGCTGTCCAGGGTGTACTCTGCCCTCACCCAGCGTCGGCTGAAATGAGCACAAGCCTCCCCATGACCCGAATTAGGACTAAGCGTTTCAGAAAATGAATCTCCAAGTAAGGACTGACCTCACTAAATGGTTTTATTGAGGTATTAAGTAACTATGTTGTGGCTATCAATTTAACAATGTAACTGTCATGCGAGAGCTGCCATTACATAAAAAATTGCATAGATGCATGCAACTGGATGAATAATTAAAAAAAAAAAAAAAAAAAAAACAAAGCAAAGTTAATGGGTAGACTTTTAACACATTTACAGGCCCTGTTATTGCATTTTTGAGTTGTAATTTTTTTTAATATACAGTGGAACCTCGAGATACGAAAGCTTCAGTACATGAAAACTTCATTTTACGAAACGATATACAAAGATTTTTTTTGCTTCATATTACGAATAATTATTCAGCATACGAAAGAAACGAAACAAAACACCTCTCAGAAAATTTTTAGATTCGCGGCATAAATGCGCCTCTGCTGCCCTATTGGTCAGAATCTTTACCATCATGGCCAGTATCATGATCCTGCTCTCCTATTGGTCAGAATCTTTGCCCATCATGCTCAGTACCATGATCCTGCTCTCCGGAAAAGAAA
>JAQNCB010000010.1:8201973-8213272 GCA_030068295.1 Euristhmus nudiceps | reverse complement strand
GACGTCTGGACCTCATTGCTTAGGCTGCTGCCCCCGCGACCCGACCCCGGAATAAGCGGATGATGATGAATGAATGACTTTTTATCCATACGTTCATATTTAAGGTCAACATTATCATTATCCTGTTAAAAGTGTCTAGGATCATAAATTTTATATTTTGTCTCAGAGACAAGTCTCACGGAGTTTTATTCATGTGTTTTCCTGCATGCTAGTCTTCTTCAATAATCCCTTAGTTGAAAAGAAAAGGTGGTCAGAATTGGTCCATTTTAAAAAAGGCGGAATTTAAACAAGAGCTTCTAAAGCCAGCACTTCTCAGGGGACTGCTTTACTAACTTGCAGCAATTCAGTGCTTGTATTTATCGAGTGAGAACACAATTCTCCCTTCATATATTGTTTGAGTTTTTCCATCAGTAAGAGTAAATAAAGGACTTTTGTTCATGTCTTCCTTGTTGTCACTATTTTGCTACTGTCGGAATTGTTTAGATTCATTAGAAGTGCAGTATCATTCAAGCACCTGAACATGACATCTCTCCCTGACGTCCTGTTCCAGAGTGAAATGAAACATCAAACAAAAACAACACAGCTGAAACACCAGTCCATCTTAGGACACCATGAACCCACATATTCAGCCACGACTAGGAACAGCTTAGCATAGCAAGTGCACCTAAATGGTTTTGGACAGAGGAATGAAATCAGAAACCACAAATAAACCCAGTCAAACATAAGGAGATCAAACAAAATCCCACACAGACAGTAACCAAAGCTCAGGATTAAACTGAGGACCTTGGAGCTATAAAACGGCTGTGCCACTATACCACCCGGGACTGGGTCTCCTTAATCGATTAACTGAGCTAATCTAGTATTTCAAAAAGTGAACACACACACACTGTCACACAAACATCACTAGAGTTGTACTGCGCACAAT
The DNA here is from genome assembly GCA_030068295.1 of Euristhmus nudiceps. NCBI lineage: Eukaryota > Metazoa > Chordata > Actinopteri > Siluriformes > Plotosidae > Euristhmus > Euristhmus nudiceps. The sequence continues at coordinate 8,212,347 of JAQNCB010000010.1, read as the reverse complement.
TCACTGACATTTGTAGAACACTTAAACCGCAATCCAAGTCAATGTGCTCAATCTGGCAAGCTGGCCTATCTGAGACAGCGCTGCTAATACGATCAGCCCTCCCCAAAGAGGTATCTATCTTTTCCTAAATCTATGGCTTAAGTGACTAGCTAATAAGAAATCCATCAGAGAGCACAGACCAGCATGTTGCAGAAGAAGGAGTGGTATGTGTAATGGATCTGCAGCTCAGCACCTTTCCATGATATCTAAATTAAAGTGGATGAAATCAGCACAAACACAAAATACAACAAATAAATTGGTAATACTAAAAACTTTCAAACTTCTTGGCCATTACTATTTATAAGCTTTTTATTAAACTAACTCATCCATTGTTATTTTTACCCTTTAATGTATTTAGCACGTTTTGCTGAAATTATTGAAAGTGAAATAATTAAGCTCATGACATAATTTTGTATTCTATTGCCAGTGTGCTGAACACATCTACACACATTAATAAAAATCTGCCCTCAGATAAGCATCTGTATTGAATAAACCAGGTCATTATTATGCATCGTCAGCACAGCAGCCAAACTTGAGCATGCAGGAAGAACCAATGCCTGAGATACAGGACTTTAAAATGCCTGTGGCACTTTGCTCTAATCCGCTGTACACTTTGGTTCTATGCATTTCAAATGGGCCAGGAATGCAGACAGAATGCTCAATTTTCATAATCTACCCACTGATAAGCAATCGTATTCAACTTATCCGCTGAGTGAGGAGAAATTAGATGGAAGGGGGAAAAAGGAGAGAGGAGACAGCGAGTGCTGGGAGGTGGGGGGTGGGGTTGGGAGGGGGGTAGAAGTCAAGCTGTCCTAACAGATGATGTGCAGCCGTGAATAGTGAATCTCTTTTCTCACACAATTAAAGTGAGCATGTATTGATTTCCGATGGGCCTCTCAGGTGACTGTTGCGATTGTCGGCTGTCCCAATGAGCCCTGGGGTAAGGTGACCACTTCCTCCTATTCTCTGGTGTCCTTTGGCAACTATGTCCAGTGCACGGCGTTCCTAAGGAAGTGCCACCACAGCAATTTACAGACTCGAGCCATGTCATTAGCTGATATAACCACCAGTAGACCTGGTTGCAAGAGACTGCACAGGTTACAACTACAATAAGGCCTCACAGGTACGTCAGAGAATTAAAACACCAAATGTTGTGAAATATTGTACATTCAAAAAAAAAATCCTTCTCTTATTAAAGTTTATCCCACTTGAGTTCAACTTCATCCTATTGATACTGATTGTGTCATTTTATCTATTTTGAGAAATAAAGTATTTAAGCAAAACATGCAGCAAGCAGAGCCTGCGGGGGGGGGGGGGTGCATTGGTATCAAGAGATACACAGACCCTCTGAATAAATAACCTCGCTGGATTGAAGGATCTGATATTTATTTGCATCCATATGTACAAAATAGCTGAGTGCTCTCCATTTCAATAATAAAATGCCCTCTAGAACGAATCTTTTTCCTGCAAGGGAAAGCATTTATTGAAGTCTCTCCATTTTAATAGCCTTCCATTAATGCACAGCAGCAGCAGCACTACTGCTCTCTGAACGTTTTAACTCGAGACTGCTATGGTAAACATTACTGCTGTAGAGACCATCAGTGAGTCACCACAGTGTTAATGCAGAAAGTTTTCATATCCTCGAACAGTACTACCTAAGGAATGCTGCAGGAAGGAAGACACTTTCATGTGCATAATCATCCGCATTAAAAAATATATTCATACTTATTCTACCTCAGTCAAACTATTTATACCACAGCACTGTACAAGTCATCTCAGTAGGTTAATCCATTTTCTATTACAACATAGCACTGAAGCCCTGCAATAGATTGGCGTGCTGCTCAGGGCGGACCCCTCCTCTCGACCGAAGTCACCTAGTGGATAATCAGTATAGATGAAGGCTGGATGGATGGATGGGACATGCCACTGACAGTAGTTCTGGCCACAAAGCAAATTCCCAGGTTTATATTAAAGCACTGATTCTAATGTTACAGTTTATATTGTATCACCTAACTCAGAGTACCTGTCTGGCTAACACCTTATGTCTAAAGCCACTGAAAAATTTTTGTTTCATTATTTAACAAAGAAAAATGTGCAGTCCTTGCTCTAGCAAAAAGATGGTTTATTTAATATTTATGGAAAGAAACCCTACTTCACCAGTGAGGTAAATCCATGAAATTTTTGAGACAAGCTGGGAAAACCTTCAGAACTAAGGATTGTGCACTTTATAGTTTATCGGTTACATCACTGCATTTTTTTTCTTTTATTAATTTCAAGAGAATTTAAAAGAGAGAGACGCAATGATGACTTAATTAGCTCTCTATATACATTTACCAAACCGCTTAATCCCATTAGGGTCATGGGGTGGCTGGAGCCCATCTCTGCCAGGGTACACCCTGAACATCTCATCAGTCCATCACAGGGCAACACACACACACATCACCATTTACACTCACACTCACACCAAGGGGCAATTTGGAACAGCCTGTCCTTGGACTGTGGGAGGAAACTGGAGTACCCAGCGGAAACCCACACATGCAAAGGCAGAACATGCAAACTCCACACAGAAAAAGCCTTGCTGAGCCCGGGACGCAAACCTATGACCTTCTTACAGTGAGGTGGATGTGTTAAAATAATCAAATTGCTGTAATATAAGAGAAACTAGAAAAGCACTCGAAGAGCGCAGACCTCCGCCAGGCCATAGGGTCACTAAAGTCTTTTCTATCCTGGATCCAGACGGTGATCCGGATCATCTCCGAAATCTAATCGATTGTTACTTTTGCTCGTCCGGACATTTGGTAAAAATTTGGTGAAAATCCGTCCATGACTTTTTGAGTTATGCTGTTAACAGACAAACAGATCGACAAACAAACTCCGATGATTACATAACCTCCGCTGGCAGAGGTAATAAAAGACTTTGAATTGGGTTGTTCTTAGGGGTGTGAATCTTCACAATTTAATTCAGTTTAAATTCTAGTGTTATGTTTAGACTATTATTATACTATTATTATTATTATTATGTTTAGGAATCAGACTCCCATGAACCGGAGGTTACCGTTAGTTAACCCTAGAACGGTTACCAGGGTGGAATTCACCCGGTGTAATTGAGGTGATTGTGTAACTCATACGTCTGGCAGCGTGAGTATAAGTATGTCATAAGTATGTTATTACATATTATTTAATTTAGGGTAAAATTCTCCTGGGTTTACCTTCCACTTTAGCAAATTAGAGGGTAACCATTCTAGGGTTAACCTGCATTTCTCTGTGACCCTTTGTCTTTGAGGTTTCATGTCGTTGTATTTGTGAATGTAAAGAAACACCAGGATGAGATGATAAAGTTGTACAGCTCTATGTCTGTATAGCTCGGTAGCTTCTGGAACTGACCAAAAGTATAAAAGTTCAGAAGACTGTAGAGAATTGTGCTTTTAATAACCCATTCTTTAGTTTCTTGCATCGGTACAAGACTTTTTTTTTTTTTTTTTGAAGTAAGCATTGTGATGAAAAGTAATCAGCTACAGTGTGGCAATTCTGCTTTATTTTGCACTTTGCATTGCATTTTATATCTTACTTAAATTACTGCACACAAACTATAACCCAAACAATACATTAGGTTCTGAAGAGGGCTGATCAGATAAAATAACTTCCATGAAAATCACCTTTTGCAACTTTCAGTTGGAAAATTACTCTCTGGTGACGTCCTCAGAACTTTCTATGTGTTTTCAGATTGCTCTCTGGAGCTTATATATCCTGTAAGCTTCCTGATTATCCTGAAATAGATCACGTTATTATGCCTCTGTAACGCTACTTATCTGCAACACAATAGAAAAAGCAAAAACATTAACAGACAGCTTGACTCATTCCTTTCTTAACTATTTTAGTCAACATATTTTTAGACAGCAATTAGACAGAGACACAATTAGTTGATTTGCCTGGCAGGCTTATAATCCATCTTATTACTGTCGGTTTCTGGAAGAATATGCGTTTAAAAAACAAGGAAATGTCACACTGCGCTGTGTGTGTTCATGGAGAGGTTAGAGAAAGTGACGTGGCCCTTCTCTGAAGGAAAACCTTCTCTCCTGAAGGCCTCCCATCTCAATTCCTCGTAGCTCATTCTGCTAACGGTTGCAATCAAAGTGGGACACAAGAGGAAGAAACAGAGATAGAGAGAGAAGAAGAGGGGAAGACTGGATGCCCGGGTGGGCCAGAGCTCTCCAAGTCTATTAAATAAGAGTGCCGCAGAGCTAAAACTAACAAGTCTGGACTTGGGCATTCCTTGCAGAGCAGCTAAACTTCATTTAATTGAGGCAATAAGAAAGGCAAGGGAATAGATAAATCCAGCTAAGAAAATTGCTGCAGGTTTGCTTGCTCTAAACCACAACTCGAATCTATGGACACACAGTGCATGTATCTGTGCTTTGCACTAGTTTAAGTTAATATCCAAGAAATACAGACATCAACAACACTCTTCGGAAATAGCAAGAGCTTGGCATGATTAGCAGATTCTTTTCACTAACAAAACATGAATTAGACACCTGGGGGGAAAAAAAACAAACAAACAGCAAACTCTCCTCCAGGAAAACCTTTTGCATCGTGTCATCATCGTCCTTCGCAAAATGACTTTACTTCAGGTCCAGTGGGTTGAGGGAATGCATTTTACAATGAAGATCCATATAAATCATCAAGATGGGAAATGGATCTGCCTCCAGGATGTCCTTAAAAGGCCAAGGACAAGTGGGAGGTGCTTCAGGAGCATTTTTTTACACAGATATGGAGGTGTGGCATGGGACATGCAGCACACGCTTCAAAGTCGTCGTTGAGGATGGGGAGGATGCTGGGGGTTTGAAGAAGGGGGAAAGTAGGAAAGAGAACTGAAGAAAGTGCTGGAGCAGCAGATCTCAAGGCCAGAATCTATTTAATCACTGAATAAGGACAGTTCAAGAAGTGGCAACGTAATATTGCCTGTATAAAAATTCCCTCAACCTCTCCTGGTGACCTAAAGATAGCGGTTCTGACTGCTTTTATGACACAGAATACATTTACAGATGGGAAAAAACAAAGGAAAAAAAAAATACTTACCAACCGCAAATTCATTTCATCCTTTCAACACAAACTGGCCTTGGAAATTAATATACAGCTAAACAAACTGTGGGAAACCTGTGAAGTAACTCGGCTCAGCGCCCTTTGGTTCAGCAATGAGAAAACCGCCTGTGAACTTTACTGATTGTGGTGATAACAACAACTTTTACAAAATACAAGTAAAACGGTCCATAATGTGGAGGAAAAGTGAAAAGGGAATGCATTTAGTGTTTGCTTGTGTGATGAATTCATGAGGAGAAGAATAAGAGGCTGTATAGACACGGGTATCCCTCTCTCTCTCTCTCTCTCTCTCTCTCTCTCTGTCCCCCTTCATCCAACCTCTTATCCCCCTCTCTCTTCACTCAGTCTCTCCCTCCATTTCTCCCTCTCTTTGTCTGTCCCTCACTCCCATCTGTTTCCCATGTCTTCCCCTTTCTCTCACTCTCTCGTCCCCTCTCTCTCTCTTCATCATGCTCTCTCCAATTCTCTCCGTCTCACACTCACTTTCCCACTTCTCTCACTCTCTCCATTGTATCTCTCTCTCCCCTCTATTTCTCCTGTTCTATTTCATCTCCCTCATTTTCTGTCCCTTTCTGTCTCTCCCTCTCTCTCATCTTCTCTCTGTTCCTCCCTCCCTCTCCCAAGCTTTGGAAAGCAATTAAGGTGTCGTTGTGATGATCAAATTTAGACACCATGCATGTGCAAAATACTGGATCTGACTAAGACCTGTTTTAACCGCTTCATAGTGCACAATCATCAAATATAAACTCTCTCCACTGAACACAAACACTTGCACAGATGCTTTACTCACATAAATAGTCCTTGTTTGTACCTAAGAGTCACATGGACAGACTTTCAATGGCAGAGGATGGTGTTCGTTGGATACTATACACTGACATAAAAATGTAAATGTAGTCAGTGAGACCGTATCAGTTGCTTTCACTTTTATTCCTTCTTATAGGAAGATTCAACCTCTGAGCACATCGTCTGCTTTGTGCCATATTGCAGTGCTATGGATGAATGCCTATCTAATCAGACTTCTTAAGAAAGCTTCTGCAAACTCATACCTGGCCGATTAAATACCAGCCTGTCTTTTTGGTGCTTGCAGAAAAACAGCATGAGCATATAACTGTGATGCACAGACCCTTTTTACAAGCTATCACCACTATTTTAACTGAGTGGAATCACCCATTGCTGACATACTGTCTGTGAACCGTTTGTTAAGGATGTTTCAGTGACAAAAATATACTGAGGTTTCAGCGGAGCGTGGCGCAAGCAAAGCCCCATTGATAAGGAAAAAAGTGTCAAACCATAGAGCTGCTTTTGGAATGTCAAGAAATGCCTATAGCATCCGTCTGCCTGTCCTTCCGGCATACGTGTTGAGATGGGAACCCTCCAGTGATGATTTTCATGCCGGAAATGACTGTTGTAATGGGATCATATGTCCGAGTGATGTTAACAACGTCTACCCTATCAACCCCGCCAATCTGTTACTTATTTGAAGTCATAAATAATGCACTTTTTTCATCTAATAAAATATACTTTTTCATTCATTAATTAATCCCTTCAGTTTTTGAACCATTTGACCCTTACGGTCGCGGGTAGGCTGGTTCCCATCTCTGCCAACTCTGGGCGAGGGCAGAGTACACCCTGGACAGCTCGCCAGATCATCACAGGGCAGAAACACGCTGATGGCTATGCAGCTACTCTTGACGAAAGTCAGCAATGGTTCTTTTACATGCCTCTCACCACAGACAGTGAGAGACATGGCCAGCCTTTGACAACCCAGTTAGCTGCATTGTGAGACAACAGTGACAACCCAGTGACAGTGGACTTGAACCTCTGACCTTGGGATCAGTAATCCAGCACCTTACCACCGGGTCACCACTGCCCCAAATAGACTTTTTTAATAATGTAAATAGAATTCTGTGCCATATGTAGTCAGTATCTTAGATTTTTTTAGCCTGCAAAATAAACTATTACTGCCACGCGATGCATTACTTATTTGAATAGAAAGTCTTTTAACCCATCGATGGCACATCAAAACGAATTCACATTAAAACCTTTTATCATTCATTCATTCATTTTCTTAACCACTTAATCCTAATTAGGGTCGCGATGAGGCTGACGCCCATCTCAGCTGACTCTGGGCGAGGGTGGGGTACAACCTGGACAGCTCGCCAGTCCATCGCAGGTCCGACATTCACACAACCATTCACACACCCATTCACACCTAAGGGAGATTTGGAACAGCCAAATAGCCTTCTGTGCATGTTTTTGGACTGAGGGAGGAAACTGGAGTACCCGGATGAAACACACACAAGCACAGGGAGAACATGTAAACTCCACACAGAAACGCCAAGGCTGAGAATTAACCACAGGCCTTCTTGCTGTGAGGTGGACGTGCTAACTACTGTGCCACTGTGCCGCCATCTTTTATCAAGAGAAGTTAATATTTTCAGAGTGCCACATTTAAGCAGTATTTAGCTTATCCTCAGTGTGTGACAAGTCTGAATCATACTACCTGTATATAAATAAACTGCCATTTACTGAAAAGGGAGCCCAGCACTTTCTGCAGCATAAAGCCAAACTGGATGCTTGATTAACTTTTACATTAACTCTTACATTTAACTGTTACAATCACTTTAAGCAGCATTTAACCAAACATGCTGTCATCTTATTAAAATTCTTCTTTCCTTCCTGCAACTTCAGTACCTGCTTTACCCTGATTGAGACAGCAGTGGATCTCAAGTGTATCCCAGGAAAACTAAGAGTGAGTTGGGAATACATCTGGGAGAGGATGCCAATCCATCATGGGGCGCCACACATGTACATATTCACACACATGAATGTGTGTATATGAACACAGCTAGAGTTCACACTCAGAGTAGCCGACCAACCTATCTGCATGTAATTTGGTGGAATCCTCTGACTATAAACATTGTCGTCTACACCATTTTGGAACACAGGAAAGGTGTTGTTCTTAAAACACATGAATGCGCTCTGTCTGGGTGGCACAATGGTGTAGTGGTTAGCACATCCGCCTCACTTTTCCCTGTGCCTGCGTGGGTTTCCTCCAGGTACTCTGGTTCCCTCCCATCGTCCAAAGACATACACATTAGGCTAACTGGGTTTTCCCAAAATGACCCTAGGTTTGGCCGTGAATGTGAATGGTTGTATGTGTTGGCCCTGGCAATGGTCTGGCGAGCTGTTCAGGGTGTACATTGTCTTCACCTAGTGTCAGCAGAGATAGGCTCCAGCCTCTCCATAACCTTGATAGTATTAAGCAGTTTGGTGGGAGTGCTTGCTGTCTTGTCATAAAGCTGGGGCAAATTTTACACGGTCTTCTCTAAAGCTCAGCCAACGAACACTCGAAATTATTTTTTCACACCACATGAGACCACAACATTATTTCCATGAACATATTCTTGTTCCTTTTGTAACATTCTTGTTATGGTACAAAGTGTAACTAGAGCACGTACACATCTCAACTAACTATTATTATATTCAAAGTAATATAGCACAGAAGAAGTATGCGTAATACATAAATGTGTTTGATAAGCCTCTGTCCTCTGTAGGTCATGTGTCCTCATTTCTAGAAATTAATAATACCAATATTGACAGTATATTATGGTTAAATTAAAAGAAATTTTATGTTAGATGAGAAAGATACTGCAACCAGCAAATGAACAAATCTGAACATCTGGTCTAGGGCTTGACTCCTGACTCGGTTTCAGCTAAGGTGGTCTGGAACGCAACACAAATTTCCACATTTTATGTAACTTTCAAGAGAATATCAGCACTGTATTTCCCTTCAGATTTATAAACGGCAACAAACTCAATCAAAACCTGGGTGAGAACTCTCATCTCATTGCTTTGTGAAGGTTTTAAATGATAGGTTTCAGGGAAAACAGCGATTCAGACAGAGTTTCAAAGGCAGAACACAAAACAGGTGATGAAAGGTTCAGCACCGTGGACAGCTGCCTACAGAGTCGCAGGCACCACAGCAACAGCCTCCGCAAAAGGCCAAGTGTGTACACACGCAGCACGTTCAGTTCTTTTCAGCCCCCGAACTTTTCCGCTGTCAGAGCGGCAGACAATACAACACAATCCAAAATGACATGAACCTGGTAAGGCCTGAGATGCTCAGCTCTTAGCTGAAGGGTGTCTAATTCCTACTCCAGAGTTAAACTAACAGCAGCACCCACTGATTTCTCAGCTGTGGTCAGGCCCAGGCCCGGCCCAGCACACCATGTACAGCCATGTGAATAATGTAAAGACTTTACTTACTGCTTCAGCATGAGTGGATAATCTGGGCATGAGGACACACTGTTTCAGCTCCGTCTTATTTATGTAATTATCTATTTGCTTGTTTGTTTGTTTGTCTCTTCTGCACTTACCAACCAAGACAACAGTAAACAAAGAAAGCCAAAAACCTAACTCTCCCTCTCATGGCTGCTTTTTTATATATTTTTTTCTTCCTGATTCTTTTTAGAGAAAAGCCTTTTAAAGAAGCTTTTAGGCTCCATCAACCCGTAGTGGCTCATGTGTCTGTGGACCATGGAAGTGCACAAACCTCTTGATGCATTGGGAGAGTAATTGGATGTGCATGTGCAGGAAATAAAGAGCACCCTTGGTTTTTAATTACCTAGCTTAATTCTGTTTTCCTCCCATTTTTATCCTCTTTGTGGGAAGTGTGCACCCTGCAGTCTTATTGACTGGCCTATTGTATAGCATTTTGCAAAATGAGTCTTTCCTGCCTATATTTGATTTATTTATTTATTCCTTTATTTATTTATTTTATTTTTGCTTGATGTTTCAATTCTGTCACAAAAAAAGTGTTAGGGAATTACCCTCAATGCATACAGGGATAAATCTGTGTAAAAAATGGAAGCTGGTGTGATCAGAAACTGAAGTATGTATGGACAAGTCTTTCCTGTTCAAACAAAGGCAGTATAAATATGTAACTATAGTATTATCAGCATCAGACACAAGAGCTCATTTTTATGTTTGGTGTCACTTCGGTAAGTATACATTTATAATAAATCCCTGCTAAATCTTTCTGCTTAGTGTGTGTGTGTGTGTGTGTGTGTGTGTGTGTGATGATTAGATGACTGTTAATCATTGGACACAGGAAGCATTCACAGCACTGATGATAAATCTTGATGATTTAAAACATATCTAATAAAGCAGGGGTGCTCAAACCTGCTCCTGGAGAGCTACCTTCCTGAATATGTTCGCTCCAACCCAAATCATGCC